>VWPV01021891.1:0-17247 GCA_013389885.1 Geococcyx californianus
CCCTTCAGGCAGTTGTAGAGCATACTCCTTCGTAAATTTTATTGGAAAGCAGGAATTCTGTCATGGTTAGTACAAAACAGGTGGAGCGCTCTTGCAGGAGAGGGCACACACGTAAGAAGAATCACAATTTTCATGAAGCAGAAGCTGCAAATTGATGACTTTAGGTCAGACATGGAAAATTTCTGGAAACTTGATCTGAACTAGTAAAGAGGCTCTGAGTCCATAAATTATTTCTGTTCATTGTTCAGAGATTTAAACAACAGCAGTCCCTGGGGATGAACACTATTCATCCAGTAATAAGGTCAGGTCTCTAAAGAAATGTGTATTCTTCAGCCTTACTCTTCCTAACATAGGTTTATTCTTTCTTTCTTTACTTTCACATGTTTTTAATGCTTTACATAATAATGAGTTGTAGTTGCTGTTCTAAGTGTTTCACATTGAGAAGGAAATTGCTTGAGGAGCACTCATTTAGGAAGGGAAACATACATTTCTTTACATGAAGAACGACCCTTCTGCTCATGAACCCCCGATGCAGTACACAGCACGAAGCTGAGACCTGTCATAGCCAGGAGTTCACGACAAACAGTCCGAGAAAAGCTTTCAACGTTGCCCTTTCAGCTTAAATGCTGCTCTTCCTCAGGCTGAAGGGCCAGCAGAAATTAAGGCATTATTTGATTTACTCTGGTGGGTAGGAAAAAAGGGCACGCAAAGGGAGCTGGATCTGCATAAGGTCAAAGTTTTGGGTCTGGTGGAAAAGGAATGGCCAAGTGGTAGAAGGAGACAGAATAGTGAAAGCCATTAAAGCCGGCTCAGAACGGGGATAGTCTTTGCTTTTATTTAATTTTTGTGAACTTTTTAAATAGAAATCCTGTTCATTCTCATACAGAGTGTGAAGAGATATTCAAATCTTTGTGTTTGCCACAAAACCAGAATTTATTTTTCCCAGACAATCAACAGTGCACAGGTATCTCTTCGCATTCTTCCCTCTGCTGCATCCCTCCTGGTAGTTCTTTTCCTTCCCCATTCCAACCGTGTGTATGTACATCCACAGACAGCCTTAGAGGGTTCACAATGCAGCTGACTCTCCTGGAATCTCACAGCCAGGAGAAATAAGCATAAGTTACTAATAAATGTTACATCCCAAAGCTACGGCATGAAGAAAGATGGCCTCTTTCCCAGAAGCTGTGCACTGAATATTTAAATTTGTTTGCAAACCAGCCTTGAATGCAGTGTTGTCAGCCCGTGCACGTAGCTAAGTGCAAGTGGTGCAGACTGCAATTAATTAGTAAGTTTGCTGTGCTAGGCTGTGACTACAGCAAATTTCTTCTCATAAAATACCTTTCGTGTACATAGATGGAAACAAAATGTTCCTCAAAGAAGTTCTGTCCACAGGTTTAACTCTTTTGGAGAGTGTCACCAATTCACAACCTCCTGAATAAAACCAGATCAAAGTCAGTGTGAACATACAAGGGGGGATTAATGCCTTTAGTGCATTTCACTGTTACGTAAAGGTTTCCTCTTGAGTGTACATTTTCTTGGATGTGCTTAGTTAATTCTTCTTGTATGAAGCCTCTTTCACATGCACTTACCCATACACTAAAGGGTTCTAAGTGGTTGGTGTAATGTGCAAGTTATTTATTGATAGCCCATTGTGCAGGCAATTGGAGAATTTAAAAATAATTTCATAGAGTTAAAATCACTGGGAAATGCTAATTATTCATAGGTACAATTTGGAAACTGAGTCTAGTCCTTGAATGCTAATGGCTAAATATATTTGTGTTATTTGTAATATTAAATATTTATTTTTTTTTTTAATGTGCAGTGATGGGACAAGAATGGCAGCGCAAAAGATAGGAACAATGCCTTATATGTTATCTTTTTTCTCTTCATTCGTGAGGATTTATTTTGAAACCCAATCTATCCAGGATTTTGGAAGGGTCTTTTTGCCTGCAGTTTAAATCTCCTGGTTCTAATTTGCTTTTCTCACGCATAGCAGAATTAATCGTATTCATCTTCACTGAAGTCAGCGAAAACTACACAGAGGTAAAACCAATAGAAGAAAATTAAACCTTTTAAAGCAAACTTGCTGCAGCACCTTGGTAAAGGTGAAATTAGTTAGTTTAGTCTGTTAATCACTTGACTAAGTCTGACATTATAGAAAGCATTAACAGCTGCTGTCTATTGCCCAGACGAGGATAATCGGCAAATCCAAGTTTATAAATTGTTAACTGGAAACAATGATGTAGAGATAACCCTGGAGAGGTTGTGAAAGATTTCACCGGAGTTTATTTGCATTGCAATTCTGCTGGAAGTCACAGAAGCCTGCCTTCCTACCTATTTACTGCCATTTATTTTTGAAATGCCCCGAAGCATCCATGACACTTATTAAAATAGAACGGTGTCTAGGCAGCCAGCAACGCTACTGTATCTTGTTTCAGCAGTTACTCTATTTTAAGAGGTTCCAAAGAGATTCAGCGGACATCGTCAAACCTGCTGTATCTGTTGATTCATATAGGTTTTGAAACATTTCACCTAGATCAAAAATTCCAGTACTGAAGAAGGGACTCTGCGCAGCTCCCGCCGTCCACTCAGCATTGGATATTCTCAAAGATATTTTTCTCTTCTACATAATTTTCTTTAATTTTTTCTGTGCAACCTACAGGTTATATTTGCTTGTAATCTAAAAAATTCCACCTTGCTAACCCATATTATGCACCTTTATTTATCCATGTGGTGTCTTTATAGACCCTTGCTCAAAATGTGCCTTTTTTTAAGCATAGTGTCATTAACATTATATATGTAAGAATTTCCCTTTCATCTCATTTTTATGGCAAGTTCTTTCTGCAATTTCTGGACGTGAGCCAGTCACGTTAGAGTGAAAATTGGAGCTATTCTCCCCTCAAGCTTGCCAGTGTTCTCACGACGGGAAATATTAGTTTATAAATTACCCCAGGGAGAAATGCCAATCATAGAAAGCTCAGAAGACCCACAGGAGCCAAATCACACCTTTCTGATATTCCGCTTCTGTGAGCGTTCACATGCAAATGTAAGCAATGTTTGCATTTAGAGCTGCATTCAGCTTTATAAAAGACCTCTCTGCCTCATGCGTGTCGGTGAAATAGTTCAGTTTGAAATGCCTGTGTCTTGCAGACTGCCTTATGTTGCACGGTATTAGGAAAAAACAATTGGTGAGCAATAAGCCAACGTGTCTAATTGTTGCTGATGTATTATCTATCAAAATATAACAGCCAGCAGAGGAACAAAAAAACCAGCTTCTCCTATGAGGTTGGTTCTCATTGCTGGTAATTTAGTTTGCTTCTCCCGAAGAAGCGGAGTTTTGAAAAGAGGAGTGTTTTGAGTCTCTGTCTCAGGAACCCACAGCACGATAATGCCGTGACGCGGAGGATACCAGTCAGACGGCACACACTGTAATGAGGTGCACGAAAGGACGGCAAAATATCCCCTCAAAAGTAAAGGCCATCAGACTGGAAGGCTGTATTTCCAGATCATATCAGTCAGGGTATCACTGCATGAATCACTGCAGTTACACCAGCTGGGAATCTTCCCTGCAAGAACTCAACTGCTTGATGACAATCGTGTTGCCAGTTTCTGAGTCTTAATACTTTCCGATTTCCCATCTGCAGTGCTGGTACTGGGTGTTGCATGGTTTTGTTGTTTACAGCCCTGTCCTGTTCTCTGTGAATACAGTTGAAAAGCCCATTCTCACTGAAAAGGTTCAGGCTTGCAATCTGTTCCAAACGTCCTGGACACATCCCAGAGAAACGAAACAGCATAAACTGTGACCCGATGGCCTGGAGGTGTAATTGAATGTCCAATTAGAGGATAAGACATAAACCCATACATTTGCCTTAAATTTCTTTGTCAGAGGTTTCCTAAGTATTTAGTACTTCCTGACCTGCTACATCAGAGTGAATAGCAGATTTCATTCAGTTAAACTTTGCTTATTTTTGCCTCTGTAGTTTGTTGTTCTGACTTGGTTTACACACAAGGCAAGTGAAATGTAGTTGCCCCTGGAGAGAAATACACCGAGCAAACTACATATAACCCTTCTTGTGCCTCATGGGCCACACAACAGGGAGTAGCATCATGGAAGTCTCAGTGGGAAAAAGATGTACAAATAATTGTAATGTGAGGAGCAGGGAGCTGGACTCAATAATTCTTATCAGTCCTTTCCAAATTGAGATATTCTGGGAATTCTGGGGACGGTGGACCAAGGCAGGTTTGTGGTCAAAAATCGCTGACAGGAGGGAAAAGACACCGTGAGAAATTAGATTTGTCAAATAGAAAGGCAAAGAATTAGGTTGTGAGTTGACCATAATGACGTGAAGAGTTAAAGTTGACAGAAGGAAAGGTTTAAGGGTGGGAGGGCCACTGTCAGACATTAGTCTAAGAGCAACGTTCTTAGATTGGACTTCAAGAATACTTTTTCATTCACCTGTTTTAACATGAACAGTCAACTCCCATTGATTTGCACACCTCCTCCTCTGTTCATGGATGCTCTGATCACCAGCTCCAAACTTACGCGTATCTGCTCCTCCAGGTGACCTCTTTTTCTCCCCTCACACCCTTTTCCTTTGGGGCAGTATGAGGAGGTCAGGCACAGCTGCTCAGAGGGTTAGTTTTCTTCCCCTCGCCTCGTTATCTGGTCCAGCTCCAGACACCTCCTAGCAGGGATGGGGAGAGGCTGCCCCTTGGTACCACACAGTCCCTCCAGCCCCAGGATGTGCTTTCCCACCATCTAAAATTGGCTCCAGGGTGGACGAGTGCA
The DNA here is from genome assembly GCA_013389885.1 of Geococcyx californianus. Taxonomy (NCBI): domain Eukaryota; kingdom Metazoa; phylum Chordata; class Aves; order Cuculiformes; family Neomorphidae; genus Geococcyx; species Geococcyx californianus. Next base: position 4,790 of record VWPV01021891.1, read on the forward strand.
GAAGCCACAGAAGGACTCTAGGGAGTTGTGGGCATGTGCAGGAATAGCTTCTCTAGAGAAAAACATTTCCCATGTTCCCGATAGACAGCATTTGTTTGTTTATTTTCACATACAAATCTCTTCAATCGTTTGCAAATGATAGATTTCTCCGCTTGGAACTCGAAACCAACAACCTTTGCGAGTCTGAGGTAGAGAAAAGCATCTGGCATTCATAAGCTGCTGCTCGGCGTGAACAAAGGATATCGAGATAAGAGAGTGTAAAGAAAGGTTTGTATTCTCTCCGTTAAGGGCCTGATCGTGCACAGATGCAGTACAGGAATGAAGGAGGCTGGGGAGAGAGCAGAGGCTGTGAAATGGCAGCATCACAGACACATCACATGCTGTGGGAATTTATCCGCCAGCCTTCTTAACACCTTAGCAAACCAAGCTGGAATTGTATTTCCTCTCTTTGTTTTTCTGGCTAACAGTGTGGTCAAAAATATTTAATATTAAAGCAAGTCACACACAAAGAGAGAGAGGAACGGAAAAAATATACAAGCATTGGCCGTCATTTTTATGTCTTTTTCCAGCTCTGCAGAATTCTGGAAAACAAGATTTTATCAAAATCTTGAGGGTTCCAATTGTTTGAGCAGCTCCTTAGGCAGATTAGAAAGTGAAAGTAAAGAAGTTGGTAGGCTCTCATTTTCCTACTTTTGTTTTTAATGTTTCTGTTGGATATATGTGACATGTCATTGGGATCGGGTCTATTTATACGTCTTTCCAGATTGTAATAACTTAGGGAAAAAAACAGGCTTAAGATAGTTGTTACGAGTAGAAACCTTGGCCAGGTCCCTGCTCTGGGTTTATTTCTTGTTTGGTAGAAGTCAATGGAAACCTCATATCAATGTCAGGGCTTTGGGGGGTTTTGTTGCATTTATCATGCCCAGATGGACAGGTGATAGAGAGCTACACATGCCTGGAATAATTTTTCCATGAAAAAAAGTGACAGATATTAACAGACAGTATTACAGTAACAAAATACTTGAGCACTGATTTCCAAAAATTCCTGACGGTCTCCATTAATCATGAAAGCACAACCTGTAATTATAATTTATAGTATAAACATTATTAGAATAATAGAGATAGGGGTTTTTTTAGATTTTTATTCCCACTTCTTTAGGAATTGAAATAATTAGCACAGGTTGATGGAATCTAAAAAAGCATTTGTGCAGTGAAAGAAAGGATCGGTTCCATATTCTGTATTAAACTACCAGAGAGAAGCTTACAATTCATCCAGGACAACCCGTTTGAAACAATCCATTTGAGTAAAACAACATTCTGTAAGTGGATTATCTATGTTGTTTAAATAAGGGCTTAAAACCATTCAGGAGAGGATCCATAAATGATCCCAGTGTTTTAAACTGTATTCCTTAGGAGAAAATACCCGTCATATCTTATGGACCTTGTCAATAAATAGCAACAGAGTCTCCTCAGGGCTGAACACAGGAATTCAAAATCTGCAGCTGGTTCATTATGTGGCAATTCACCCTGAAGGCTTCACATCCCTCCTGAGGCTCATCGCTGCTTCCCATCCAACCCCTGGGTGCGGGTCTCCTCCTTCACCGATAACACACCTGCTGGCGTAGGACCTGGCTGAGCCTTTCCATACTCCCACAGTAAGTGTTGACCCCAGCAGCCGTTGTAGTCAAGCGAAACAACCCAAGGGAAACTCAGGTAGCAGAAGTCCCACAGGTTTCCTGGAAACTTGGGAAACTTGCCTGAGTGTGGAAGCTTTGCAGTGTCACCCAGCTTGACCTGGAATGCCAAGTTCAAAATCCAGTGACTGCCATCTTCACAGCCAGGCAGCTGGGCAGAAGGCAGAGCTGTACTCCGTGGCCAAAATCCATAATGGACCCAATCCTCATCCTGTGTCAGTAGGGAAATGACTGTAACACAGCTATGCCCATTGTCTCTAACCAAGGCTCCAAGTCTCGAGCTCAAAGGGCATGTGTACGTGGCTCAAACCAGTGGTGTATTGTGGAACTCCGAGCTAGCTTCCAGTACTTTCCTGTATGGCACAGTGCAGTTCCACACAGTCATAATAACTTGGGTCCCAGAAGTCCCTCAGGCTGCCAGCTCAACTTGGCTACATGGTGGTTGCAGCTACGTATGTTATCCAGATTTCCCTGGTAACAGTGATGCTGAGAGTTTGTGTACCACCAGAGCAGCCTGAATTTTTTTCTTTCTTCCTTTTTTTTGTGCTTTTTTTTCTTATTATTTTCATTTTTTTTCTTTTCTGCTTTTCTTTGTAGTTAGGCTCGAACAAAATAGCCTGAACCCTGCTTTTGAAAGGAAGACACTTTTGTCACATGTTATTGTGGTCATGCTCCTACTGGGAGACGCAGTCAGTGCTATTGTCCTCAGTGCACTGTATCTAGATGTTGAGTACTGGAGTTGCTGGAAGGTTTGAAATCCTTCTCAGCAAATCCAGTGACTAAAAATTGTCACCTACTTACCTGGAATGATTCGATGATTCGGGTCCTTTCCATGTGGATGGTTGGATCAGATGGACGTGCGCAGTCCTGCCGCTGATGGCAGCGGAAAGGCCACAGATGGAGAGAGCTGGTTGCTGACATCCCACTTCATCTTCCTGCGCAGCAAAACCAGCTGCGTGCGGCAAATGCCTGATCGTTGCGGGGAAAATTACGTTACAAGCATCTCATAAGCAGTAGCTTAAATTTCTGTCATTTTCAGAATGACTCCTTTCGCAAGTAACTTGAGATAAATTTTGGCTGTCCCCGTGTCCCCGCTACACTGATATGCAGAGGGTTTATATAAACCAGTGCTGGAGGTAGGGCTTTTTAAAGTTTGGGGTTTGGTCCCATGAGAGGGAAAAATCCAGTGGGTTTATTTGCTTTATCATGCTCACTGCTCCTTAAAAGAAGACAAAATGTGGCAAGCAGCTCATTAAGAGTGAGAGATTGGATCTGTGTTAATATGCAAATGCTAATCCATTAGGACCCTGCTCATACACCAATCAATCAATTAACTCGTCTGTTTCTGTATTGTTCATTATTTGAAAAATGCTTTTAATCATTTTGCTATGCATTAATTAATAGCACGCTTAGTTAAAAAGAAAAAAAAAAAAAAAAGAAAAGAAATTTAGTATTCCTTGGGGCTTACATGTACAAATATTTAGTATTCAGCTGTGATTCCGTGATTAAGATGTATCATGTAGCCAAAGATAACATAGGGATTTACAGAAGCCGAGATACAGGGCAATTTGATTTTATAGCACTATTTTTTATGTATCTTTTATAAAGCACTGGATATAGTGAGGCACTGTGTGTGATACATTTATACCAAAACAATTCAAAATTTTAGAAAGAGAAATCAAGAGGATAAAATAGGGGTTTCCTTCTGCTATTTAAGAGGTATCTCTGGGCCAAAATAATAGCAAATGAACAGAACCCACCTACTTCCAAAGAAATACAACAGGAGATACAAATTTGAGTCCAAAATTTTTATGAGATAGCAACAGTCAGAAATGTTCCAGGTAGAACCGAGTTTTCTACTTAAATAAATGACTTTCTGCTTATAAAAAATAATAATAAAAAAAATGTATCAGCTGAGGAAGGAAATGGGTCACAATAAGGGGATGAAAATTCTAAACTGAGCAATAGACAAGCAGTAGGGTAGGCAATTGGAAATGGATAGAAGTATGTAGAATTATTTGAGAAGCAGGTGAGCTAAGCTTCCTGAATATCCTAGAAGTCAGGCTGCATTATTTCACAAATAAGAGTTTGAGGATGTTGTATAAAAAAAAAACGAGGAGCAGCAGTCAAGGTGAGAGGAGAGTGATATACGTAAGAATTTAAACGAAGGTGACAGTCACAGAGTGTGTCTGAAGCAGATTAATAGACACAGGAAAAATCGGAGCTGAGGAAAGTTCAGGATCAAGGATGAAATGAAGGTGACAAAGAGGTACAGCACAATGTGAAGCCTGGTTTTGAAAGAGTCAGGAATGATGGTAAGGGGCAAAAGGCTGTTTCTGTGCTCCTCCAGATGAACACGACCTTCACGCAGATGACTAATTCCGTTAATTTTATTTTCTTTCAGGTCAGGCACTGAATTCTGAGACACCCTACACCTGAGCACAGGCTGACAGACGCAACAATCGGCAGGCTCAGCGTTCAGTCTGACCTAGCAGCCAATTTCTGAGTGACTCCAGGGTGTAATCCTTGTCCCCGTGTCGAAGAGGCTTTGGTGCCATTTGCACCACTGTGAATGCCCCGCTTCTCTCTTTTGTTGCTGCCCTTCTTCACGTGGCATTAGCAGAGCGATCTCCGAGTCCTGAGACCAAGAGAAACATGGAGTGCGTCCAGAGGAGAGCGACGAGGATGGGGAAGGGGCTGGAGCACAAGCCCTGTGAGGAGCGACTGAGGGAGCTGGGGTTGTTCAGCCTGGAGAAGAGGAGGCTCAGGGGAGACCTTANGCACTGTGATGTCGCTGCTCCAGCCTTTGCTGCCTGCTCTGTCTTTAGTAATTTAGGCAAAGGAGTCCAGGAAATCCCGTGTGTTATGGACTGCTAATTCTCTGCACACATCTGCCTTGTTAAGTATGACTCACCAAGCTCAAATTGCAAAGCGTTTATCCGTTTGAAATCCTGAAGCTTTCACTGTAACAGAAGAAAAATGACTGATCCTCTCACTGAAAGGGTTGTTTTCCAAAATGTTACTATATTAAGGGTTTCTAGGAACATCATTACTTACATGGATAAAGCATCAAGCTAGATTTTATTAGTGAATATATGCTGAGCAATGTTCATACGAGTTTGAAACGACACTTAGAGTTGTGAAACAACCCTTATTTTCATTTTGCTCCAGCTTATCGTCTTTATTTTTTTTCCTTTCTGAGTTTTGTGAGTTGTGTTTATATATTCTATTTTGGGAGGATATTTGAGAATCTGTTCAAAAGCAGCAGAGAGTAGTAAAAATAAGCAGTGGACAGGACCTCACCATTTATAACTCAGGTCATGCCATTTATTTACTATTTATTTCTCACATTATTTTCTCTTGATAATATTAATATACTTTTTTTTTTTTTCCTCACCATGATGGTCTTTTTAGATACAAAAATCAGCTTGTCCCTTTCTTGGATAATGTTTATTTAGAAGATTCTGAAAACAGAACCAGATGAATGGTGCTCAAGTACAGACAAATGAAGTCACTTGCTCAAGGTCACCCTCCAAGCAGGTAGCAGAGCTGGGAACAGGTAAACACTGATGGTGCGTGAGCACTCCGGGAATGCCAAGCACCAAAGCACATTTTCTATTTTGGGGGGAAGGGAGACCTACTTGAATAATTAACTGTGTGCTGGAACCTACTGTGTGTCCTGTGGCACTCACTGTATACCAGGGAAAAGGGGAAAAGATGTGGAGGAGGTGGCAGCTGCGGGCAGGAGCCGACTGCAGACTGGTTCCTGAGCAAATGCGCTGACTGCGAGGGCAGCTTCTAGGGAAAGGACAGTTCTCCACACCATGCTTTGGGCGCTTCGTAACTGCTCTCGTAAGAGACAAAAAGCCTTGCTAGGAAGAATCAGTTAAAATATCTGTAAGTATATAATATTTGAACTGAAATATTTGAACCGATTTTGTTTTGGAAAGGGTTTTTTTGGCTTTCAGAAGGTAAGAGCGGAAAAAATTATTTTTCTTCAGCTTTTTCATTAAAATAACTGGAAATGGATTTCTGTAAGAAATAACACTTGTGAGGACATAGAACATTTTTATTTCTAAAAACAAATATTTCAACTGAAAATTTTTGACCAGCTCTAATTTTGAACATTATATAAACACCGTGCCTTTCCCCGCTGTAGGAGGTGGAGTTTGCTAGCAGCAGTCATGAGGACGGTGTGAGTAACTCCTCTGCAAAGCCGCAGCACTAATGTGACAGGGAGTGGCAACAAGATTTTCCAACGATTTTATTTATTGAAAGCCATCATTCACTCACTGACAGGAAGGACAAACAAGTTATTGTGGCAATGGCCCAAGACGTAAAAGCCCTGGCACTCACTCCTTACTCTACCTCTGTTCTCTGGGCCTCAGACAGAAAAATTCTCAGAAATATTAAATCAGGAGCTATTTTTGTTTTAATTTACCATCCATAAACTGGGAGTTTCAATGCTTGCCTACTTCACATAGAGTATCGGGTGGAAAAGAACACGTGATATCTGTGGAGCTGTATGGCCACAAAAGCTGACAAAACATCCAAGATCCCGTTGCTAAGGAATATTAAACAGGAATTCTAGGGGCAGAGGAGATATTGTATTCAACAGTATCCCAAATTCTGATGGACACAAAGAGAATGAATAAACTGGGACCCATTCATCTCCGTACCATTTAAAAGATTTGGACAATGCGTTCTCACTGGGAAAGGACAACAATCAGTAATGGAAGTTTTATTTTCAAGGTATTAAACAGGAAATTCCAGACAATGGAAAGCTTAAAACATTCAACGTAGCACCAAGACCACGAGTGTATTTCCTTTCATTTGTATTTGTTTAGATATGAAAAGAGTGGAAAACATTTATTGCCTTTTCTTCAGTGGGGAAAAGCATAAGTGTTTGGTCATGGAATATGTTTATACATAGCTGAGGCCAGATAGGCTGTACATTTTATGGGTTCCTGTGTGGAGATGCAGAAATCACACAGCTCTCCGTGCCAATCTTCCCTGCATTCTTGGGAGGAGAGAACTGCAGAACTAAGCACTTCTGACACTTGAAGAATTCACCAAGAGACGTTCGCCTAACCCTGTGATTACTTCTATCTGTGCCTATAAACATACAGTAAATCATTATGGTATGGGAAGTTGTCTCCTTACATTGATTGCACATAACAGATGACATTTTAAACAAGAGAAAAATGAAGTCCTCCCGCTCCTGACATTTTCACCGCTTCTTTTCTTTACTAATTTTCGATGTCAGAGACAGTTTGTGCCAAAGTGCTAAAGTGTTGCTTCCATAGATTTGCAAAGTGAATTAAGCTATCCATCCATCTCCTCTGAAGAGCGTATCGATGTGCTCCTTGCTGCGCACGAGGGATGAGAGTAACAGCTTCTCAGAGACAGGGCACTGGTGGTTATACTTAGGAATTAACAGATAGGCCATTGGGTTTCTACGGAGCTGTATCCTCGCTTAGGTTTTTTCCTTCTGTCTCCGACAACATTATGACTCCCTGCTCAAAGCTGGGACATTGAGTGCATTGCCTGGCACCCCAGTTCCTTCCCTGGCCCCTTGCTTTGTCTCGGTAGGGTTGTTAGCAGGGCCTGAGATAGAAAACTGGACGTATGATGACGAAAGGCCTACACCTTTCAACTCCACCCCCGTTTCAGTCACTGTAAACATGTTGTCCTCAGGAATTCTCCCCAGCATGTGTTTATCTGCCACATCCACTGTCCTACCTGAGTCTCCCATAAGAAATATGAAAACCAGAACAAAAAAATCCCTCCTTGATGGAGCTATAAAGTCACAAGTCCTGAGTCATCAAAAACAATGATCAAGATTTCCTGAAAGAGGAAGTCTTATAAAAAAAATACATAAGTAAATAAGTAGAAATGCACACGTATTGGACTTCTTTAATACATTCCCATTTTCAGGGCCCCCAAGTTCACATTTTCCAGTTCTAATTCATAAACTCTGTCTAGAATTTTCTTTGAAAAAAATGAAGATCCCATTCTTTTCCCATGATTCTAGCAACTGCAACCTGAAAAACACTTTCCCCGAGTATTGCAAGACCTTTAGACCTAAATTCCAGTCGTTACCACTGACTTGAATGTGCTCAAAAAACTTTAGTAATTCGTGCCTCAGTGCTCAGGAGTGGCTTGGAAGAACGAAGTGCTTTTAAATAGATAGAAGTTCTTGTAATGCTATTAAAAATTGTTTCTCATAAGTGATTTGGGGGGAAGAAGTAAAGTAGTTGCACGCGACAGGAGTGAGGCAATGTAAGTGATTCGCCATCAGCTAGTGACTAGTTTTCTGTCAGTCCTACATTTGTGTGTATGGACCTTTTTTTAAAAACACCAGAGGTCCAAAGCGGACGAGCAGAGGGGTGAGCTTAGGAGCCTACACAGCTGATGGCCAGCCCGGGACTGCGCACGCTTGTGTTTGAGTCCGTGATTGACCTCAGATGAAATCTTGCCCCTCCCTCCCCCCTGTGCCTTATTTTCCTGTTTGTAAGACAGGGTTAATGACCTTGACTTCTTTTGTAAAGCACATTGAGATCTGCCAATGAAAACTGTCACAGGAAGATGACTGGGACTATTACAATGACTGTAATGGTCATTCACAGATCTTTGGAAATAATGAAGATGGTGCTGACCCAGAAATAAATCCTTTCACTAGCTTAGCACTCGCTGGGTGCAAAAATGCAAATTGCATCAAATACCAGTTGCAAGTCTCGCGTAGCAAATCTGTTTCTCCCTTTATATGGAGGTTAGCATCTTTTCCTGTGATTCCTGGAAGATTCCTCTTAGCAATCTGTGCCTGCTCAAGCAAAATGTCTAAACAGAAATGAAAAGCTTTGCTGAATAACAACTTTCAAGATTGTTTGCTGGGAATTAATATTTTGGCGAGCTCCTTCATGGAGCTACTGGATCCCACTGCTGTATTTAGAATTCCCTGCTGAGCTCCATTTGTAGAGCCAGCTAAACCATATCCCTAATTCTTCTGATCTGGTCCAGGCCTTCGAGTCTTAATCTTATCCCTTTCCCTTACCTCTAATAACTACAGCAATGCCATTTTGGTTAAGTACTTAACTTGATTTCCTCTTCTTGAGTGAAATTCACCTCTGGGGGTTTTGTGTGGTAGGGCCACGCCACGAAAGAGCGGTGAAATCCGTGCGGCTGCCTTGGTTCTAGAGTTGTCTTAAGCAAACGTATCCCTCAACCCAACTCCCATCTGATTTGTCTGCAGATCTGCCTGCAGCCCCTCACACAGATATTAATGTGCCTTCCTAGACAGTTCTCCGTGTTCTGTCCTCACCATGAAATCAGTAATATTTCAGCAGGGATTTTAAAGAAAGCCAAGCCAATGTGTTAGCACACTGCAAATACGAAACCAGCAGTAGGAAAAGACCACGGGATCAATAAATGTCTTCAGTCAAAAAGACTTTTACTTAAAAACAATCTTAGAGGCAACTACACTGCTGAAATTAAAACCCTGTTAAGAGCGAGCAGTGGCTACAATGCGTCAGTGAGATTGGCCAAGGCTTTTGTTAGCAGGTTGTAGCCCATAGCGACTACAGCCTGAGTAATACTGAAACTGCCTCCAGCAAGGGATCCTGTGTCAGAAGAGACCTGTGCATTAGTCACAGAGGTCTCCTGGAGAGGCCAGTTTCAGTCTGACTGTCGGTCAAAATGTACCTACTTGGAAAAGAAAAGGAGAGAGTTTCACCTGGTTTGTGAAGTCGGAGCTATTAACATGCATAACAAAATTTCAGTGGTTTCAGCAGTTCCCTTCTTGTTAGCTACGCAACAGGATCCAAACGTTACGCTTTCAGAAAAGGTTGTTTTGTCAGGTTTTAAAAAACTTTTCCCTCTGCTCTCCTTCCCCTCTCCCCTCTTCTCCCCTTTCGTAAATCTTTCATAATCAAGATACTTTTCTCATTACAATTGCTATGCCTGACATTAAAAAATGTTTTAAAATTCATAGCACATAGCTTGATGTTAAACTTTGCTCAATAATAGACCATTAGTTTACTTGATGCATGACTCCCTGAATACTCTGTACCAGTAAATATAACAAACTCATGATAATTACTATGTGTAACATGTTTGCATTCAAACATGACCTTGAACTTACTTCTCAAACATTTCAGAAATGTCAGCTATGATGATGATCTTTGTTCATTGCTGAAAGGAGTTTCTGGGTCTGACTTGTGTAACACACATTTATATCTATTAAAAATGACACAGTAGAGCTATTTTTATTGTTTTAAACTTTTAAAACACTATTAAATCTCAGTAGCCCTCTGAGTCATGCAATCCTATGACCATCATGGCACTTTTCCAATCTGAGAGTCTATTAAAAGCTTTGACAAAAGGAACCTTAGGTTTCTTTTTCAGAAACAGTGACAAGGCCAACCTGTACACTTATTAACAACCTGCTAAAAATGACACAGGTAAATAGCAGTGCATTTTGCTAAGAGGTATAAAAGAATTCTCATAAGGAAGAAGTTGGCTTTTGTCTAGGAACTGGGGTGGTGTGAAACCTAGCTGAGCACCTCCAAACCAGAACATGGTACCATCTCAGCTGGACCTGCCTGTATTCAGAGGATGGCAAGCTTCATTCCCTGCTTCCATCAGTGTGTCTTGCTCAAATACTGCATTCATGAAGAGTTAATATTAGAGGTTCTCTGTCCTTGTGCTAAAAGCAGCAGCCAGTTCCACTTCTCTGATGCCTGTTTGCTTCCAGTGAGGCTGCTTTTAATAACAAAGTGAAAGTGACACTGGTGCCAGTCATTTATATTCCCCCATGCACATTTGCATTCAGCTTCTCCCGTGTCTTTCCTAAATTAGGCACTGTCCACATTAGAATTCAAGCCATGCCAGCCACAGCTATGTTTAAATGTGGTTGCATACTAGTACGATTCCAGCATACCATTTCTGACCACAAGGGAACAAGGATTTTTTAACTGTTGTCGCTGTTTCCCTTCCCTCCCCAAACAGGGTAAGCTGCACCGTGCTGTTTACGGCAGCTCAGGCCTCGGTCGATATAAATTGTGTGATTTTGGTGAGGCCATAAGTATTTTGACCTGTTTAGACTCTGCATATGTTTCTCTGGATAGACTGCATGGACAGTGATTTAGTACCCCTCTTATTTTGGTGGGCAGAAAACACATGGGTCCTGTTGCTCCGTTCATCCAGGAGGATGCTCGGGTCTTTTGGGGGGAGACACAGAACGCCATGCAAAGAAAATCCTCTGGGACCAAAAGCATTGCATGAGAACTCTTTTAAACAGGAATAATAACAAAAGCACTCCTCGTAGCATCTCAGTAGCAAGGCTATTCCTTTCTCTTCAGAGGTTAAATGTTGCAGTTATGGTTAAAAAGGTATTTTAGACAACTTTTTGAGCAAGAATCCTTTGCTTAAAAACATGGTTTGGGTGCTGCTCGCTTTATACTACAGATGGAAAACAGAGATTCTAGATAATAACTTAAATTTGACTTGTATCAGTCACTCAGTGAAATCATGCACCAGTGTCAAACTGACCCATGTGATGGTGATTCAAAGAGGTGGAGAATTCAGCACTTCGGAGTTCTGTTTGAAGAGCCATCACATGCCAGCTTTACATCGATTTGTGATTCGCAAAGCAGCAATGCAACAACTGCATTTTCAGCCTCTCAAACACCATCTGGTCCAAAACCTGAGGTCTCAGAGCTGGGACTGGGACTAGAATTCATAAATCAGACTGGAGGTTATCCATGAGTTTTCCTACTACTGTTCTTGGCATGGCAGAATCACCTCCTCATGCACAAGTCAGGTTTAAATCCTTGCCTATGTCTTGGCTCATACGGCTGAAAACCAGGCTGTGGTTCACATTCAAACTCTGCAGTAGACCTCTGTGGGGCAGACTATGCATTCTTGATTCCTTAAGGTAAAGAGACAAATTGCAATTTAAAACAGAAAATTGCAATATTCTTTTTTCCTATAACCTCAGGAAAGACAGTCCAAGCATTGCCAGAATTACATTTCTGACAGGGCAGAAAATGCGGTTTTCCAAGTAGGAAAATTAAGTCTTTATATCCTTAAAAATACCATTTCTCTGAAGGACCTTGGAAGATTTTAAGAGAATACTATCTCAAGTTTCAATTAGGAGACTGTGTGGAAAGACCTGGTACTTGGCTCTTCTACCCAGGCGCGTACGTACGTACACATCCAGCACTACTGAGTGGAGTAAAAAGTAAGATGAGTTTGTTTAGCTCACTGCTGAGGATGACGGCATTTCTGTGAAGAAGCTGAGAAAGTGAATATTGGTAAAGGAAAGAATAGTGCTTGTTTCTTGATTAAGGAGGTGGATTCCTACCCAGGAGATCAGTCTGTTCAATAGACTTTTAAAGTGGCATTGGGTAAGTCACTTCAGTCAGGACTTTAGAAAGCCACCAACACTGCACCAATGAATACAATAAAAGCTGGGAACCTAATAGCTTTTTGCCCTGACCTCTCAGTAACTTCCCCCCTGCTTCTGCCCTACCACTGTCCCAACAAAGCATTCATCATCACGTGTCTTATTGCCCTTCTGCCTGGAATTGCTGATTTGAAGATCGCTTCACATTATCACAGTATCATAAGGTTGGAAAAGATCCATGAGATCATTGAGTCCAACCTATGACCCAACACCTACATCTACTCCTACTTGTCAGTTACACCAGGGCACTAAGAGCCTCATCCAATCTCTCCTTAAACACCTCCAGGGACGGTGACTCC
>VWPV01021891.1:17410-28964 GCA_013389885.1 Geococcyx californianus
GCTGGCTCATGTTGAGTTTCCTGTCCACCAGCACTCCCAAGTCCCTCTCTGCCTGCAGTCCCTTTTCGCCTGGTGGCCAGCAGAGATTACAACAGTCACGCAAGCTGGACGGGGACTAAGGGGCTGTCTGCGGTCAATCTTTGGGAGAGAAATGAAAGAAAGTCTGAGTTAAGATTAGAAAATGCTTTCAAGTGGAAAATATTCCTTGCGATTCATCCATTAAGTATTTACTTTTTAAGTAAAAAAAAAAAGTAAAAGTACATGACTGGAAGTCTCACAGGACAGGAGTCTCTAACGGCAAAGAATCTCAGGCTTCAATTAACAAGCTATCTCAAAAATGTCTCATGAGCACAAATTGGAACAATCTAATTGGACCTACCTCATTTTTATACCTGCTAAGAATGTGACCCTCTATCTGAAAGAATTCTTCAGTCAAATGCCATCCTTCCTTATAAAGTGTTGTGAAGCCTTTGATGGGCTGTGGAATGGCAAATATCAGTGTTTTGGGCCATCTTTAACTTAATGGATGTTGTGGAGACAATGGAACAGCCCTGCAATTAAGGAGATAACATATTTTTGGTGCACTGGACATTGTAGCAGTGCTAGTTCTGTCTCCCTATAGAAGAAAAAAAAGCTTTGTTTAATGGGAATGACCCAAAGCAGAAAGTGGACTGATTTGTGTTTGGGGTATGTGAAGGAATTTTTTTATTTTTAAACAAAAATATACAAATTTGATTAACGGAATTTCAGTCTTCAAAATGCCTTTGCTAATTCCTGTTTGGATAGAAAGAAAGCATACGTTTGCCTTCTAACAAGCTGTTCTACTGCTGCTGGCACCATGTCCTACCACAGGTTTGCCACAGGAACCATGATTCACACTATCATGTGTTCTGGACTGCTTAAAATTACAGCTATTAAGCAGTTCTGAGAAAGGCAGAGCTCTTCAAAAATCAGCACATCCTGCAGGGCTTCAACTGTTTTACAAACATTCGGGTATGGCATTGCAGCCACCCATCCCACCACAAATCCAGACAAGCATTTTTATAGGGTCGGGTTCAGAGCTATATCCTGCACCCATCTTTTTTGACCCATTCATCCTTAAAAAACATGTTTGGGTTTTTTTATTCCTTTAGTTTTCTATTTTTTCCTTTCACCTCCAGCTTTTTTTACTACTACTTAACACTTCATGTTTGCACTTCCCTGATACTATTTCGGTGTTCCTAGCTGTCTTTTCTCTTTAGCTTCCTGCCAACCTTTCTTTCACTTCATGTTTTCCCCTACCCCACTACCAGCCTGCGTCCAAATAGCAGAACTGGGTCCTACTGTGACCTAAACCAGTATCCAACAGAGATAGATCTGGGCTTCCCTAATTGCTGGTCTTGTCAGTACACTGAATTCAGCAAATATTTTGCATTTTTGGGGAAAAAAAAAAAAAAAAGAAGTTAGAAAATGCTATTGCAATGGGCAGTGTGGTTTTGGGGGTTTTTTGCTTTGAATGGGTGTGCCAGTCATGCTGGGGCCTGCAGCTTAAAATAAATAAAATCCTGGGATAACTGTGCTGGCTAATTTGTGAGATAAGCCTTTTATGTTGGGGATTTTGTCTGGACAAAGTGAACAGGCTGGAGAGCCGAATATGCAAGCAAACCACTCACTGTGCCTCTTGCATCACACACACACATAACTGATATGTTAATCATCAACATTCAAACACAGTTATCAGATATGATGCCAGAAATAACTTCTGTCTGTTATTTTTGTTGACCTACGGTATTTCTTCACTCCGGTCTCAAGTTTCAAACCCTCATTCACTGTTGGTTTGGAAATCAGCGGACAGATCGAGAGTTTTATAAAACCCTTCCTTCTCTAACTTTGCCTCTGCCTGAAATATGCCTCTGACCGGCCAAACGTTGCCGTTAGCCATTAACTTTCCTTTAATTTCCCATGCCCACACGGGCAGTCTGAGGTGCAGCATGAGTCACAGCCCACGTTATAGTTTGTTCAATTATATCCCAGTCATTTGAGCTAATTGAGTCAACTGATACAGTGTCATAGGACTTACTGTAAGTCCAGAGGATTTCTCCTTCTGCCTAAGCTGCTCATCTTCAACTGTCAACAGCTCACAGCATTTGGCATAATCACTGCCAGGGATGTGGCAGTGAAAATCTCCAGCAGGCTGCACCCATCCGCGTGGCAGCGGCTGCTCGGCGCTCTGCTGCTCCTGCATCCATCCCACCGATGCTGCTTTGCAGACACACGTTTTAATAATCTTGCCGACTCTCCTCCCCAAATCACCGCTTGCTGGATACACAGAGTACCCCCAGGTGTGTGCCGGGCCTCTGGATGCCTGGGGTGCCGTGGGGAAGCGCTGGGAGCAGGCAAAAAGCCCGCTCGTGGCCCACCAGGAACATGGAGCCACACTTGGCTGGAGATGCCAGTTGCAGCCTCTTGTGGCTTTACTGGGAAGAGGAATGGGAAGTCACGGAGTAGAAGAGTGCTGAAGATGTTTCTCTGTTGAGTTTCACTTTGGTGCCTAAGGAGGACTGTGCATTTGATTGTTGCACTGCCATTCCTTCTTTTGCAGTGGGCATAGTCCTGGTTGACACCAGGGTAAATGAGAGAAGCATTTACTCCTGTGTTATAATAAATCACTGCATTTAATGAGTAGTTTTTTACCTGGACTCTAAACTACTTTGCAGATGTAAATTAAGAAAGCCTCCTGTCAGCCCTTGGAGATAAACCATGAACATTATATCCATTTTAGAGGTAAATAATCTGAGCCACAAAGAACCTGAGACAAGAAATTGCCTGCCTAAAATTAGACACCTCAGTCCAAATGAAGAGGCTGTGTATCCATTACTCGTGTCAGGAGATAGCTATTCCCTTCCAACATTGTCAGGAAGCCTGCAGTATGGGAAGCCTTTGAACTGCACTTCCCGGCCATGCATGCTAACAGCTTGGGGGGAATGTTTAAACACTGAGTTCCCCAAATCAGGCTTAAGGAAAAAATTCTCACTGAGACGATTTTCAAGGGAAAATGTGACCGTTAACCAAATTAGGGGTTTTTTTTTGTCCTTGTAAAAAAAATCAGTCTTTAATCAAAAATTGCCTTCAACAGAAAGCAAGAAAATTTTTACATTCTTTGAAAAAGTGATCACTCAAATTATCACTCAAATACTGCAGAAGTACTTCATGTGAAATTAGGAGAGCAGAACAACTCTGAGGCTGCACTCTGAAGTAGAGTCCAGAAACAGCTTTTAGACACCTTGTTTTTGGATAAGGATGAACCCCAGGAAGATTTCTCTTGTGGGTTACAGAAACAGGGGCTGCAATTCTGCTGTGGCTTTCAAATCAAGTGTCACAAAATCCTTGCCTCAGTTGTCTGCTCCCAAACTGTGAGAAGGGAGAGTCACTCACCAGTGGAGCGCTAGTGGGGTGGGGGATAGTCATGCCTCAGGGCAAGAGCTGTGAGTGGTCTTAGAAGTCCTCTCCAAGTCCTAGAGAAAGGGATCTTCTAAAGAAGGTCAGGAGGGAGAAGTGCCAATGGTGGTTTTGGCTGAAGGTTGACAGGCTGTTATGGAATAACCTTTCTCTCGGTAAGTCAGAGCCCAGAGGGATTGGCTTTTCACCCCTACAGATACTGCTCTTTCTTCTGAAGTCAAGTAGTGACTCCTAGCAACTCTTCAAACCACTGACTTGCAGAGGATTTTTAATTTACTGAAACAAGCTTAATTCAGTCAGGTTTTTTCCTGGATACCAGGAACTGATGTATTCCCTTTGTAGTAGAAATGACAGTGAAACGCACCACTGGAATGAAAAGTAACCCTTCCTCCTGTTTTATTTCTCTTTCTAACCCCTGCGATAAAATAAACTCAGATTTTATGCTTTGTGCACATAACATATATGATTCACATTTGGTGACTCCACATATGGAATGTGAAGCTTTTACAAGGTAAGATTTTCTAATGTAGTTCCGTTAATTGACTTCATACTAGATTGACATTCTTACGATTCAAAGTCAACTGGTTTTCCAACGTAAAACACCAGAAGAAAAGGTCAAAATAATGCAACGTTGATTTAGATGCTACGTAGGGACCGTTTGCACGTAACTAGTTGCAGAGGCACACATTAGATCTTGACTTCAGACTGGAATTTAAAATGTGTGCAGATTATAAGTGCTGGCTGGTGGCTTTTTGCCCTCTAGGCTGCAAATTGCCTTTGTGCCACTGGGCACCTGGGCACAGCAGTTCTGCTGCAGCCATCTCTGAACAGGTGGCCAAAGGAGGAGAAGCTGTACTCTCCCACCAACAAAATCAGTTCTTGATGGAGCCCTACTTATAGATCTCCATCAAGATCTCCAACGCACCTCTGTTGAAGAGTTTCACTATAGTACTGGAAATATTCATTGCATTTTTCTGAATGTGATGACCCAATCTGAGTGTTGATTTGCTTAGTATTTACGAGGATGCTGGAGGATGAAACCTCCGTAGAACCACAGAAGTCAGAAATGTAGATGAGAGGGGGTCTCTGAAGGAGATTCGCTCCCATCTCCTGCTTGAGGCAGGCCTGTCACCAGCACTAGTTCAAGTCAACCATGGCATTGTCTACCTTAAGTCTTAAAATCTCCTGGAATAGAGATTCCATAGCCTCTATGGCCTGCCTTTTCTAACATCTCTTCATCCTTCCAGTGGAAACATTCATCTGCTTGACCAACCGAAACCTTCCCAGATGCAATTTGTGGCTGCTGCCCCTCACTGTGTTTGTTACAGCCGAGAAGAGTTTAAACCTCTTATCTTTGTAACTACTCTTCAAGCAACTGTGGGAAATCCTGGGGGTAATAAGGAAAGTCTGTGTTATCGTACTCATTAATACATTTAAAAACTTGTATATTAAAATATACCAGACCACAAGGACTGGAGTGCCGGCCTCCTTCATGTGACCCATTCTGAATCTCTCAGCCGAGATGCATCTCACAGGGGGTGAAGCGCTTACGTTAGGAAGACAGCCCTGCAATTTCCATCAGGAACCAGTGGAAAGAAGACTTCGGGTTACCAGCAGCAGTTCTGGAGGTGCCTGACACCACTGGCACCACTGGCACCACCTTAGGCTGGACATTAGGAAGAAGTTCTTCCCTGAGAGGGTGATTGGCCATTGGAATGCGCTGCCCGGGGAGGGGGTGGAGTCACCATCCCTGCAGCGGTTTAAGGAGAGATTGGATGAGGCTCTTAGTGCCGTGGTGTAGCTGACAAGTAGGAGTAGGTGTAGGTATTGGGTCATAGGTTGGACTTGATGATCTCAGAGGTCTTTTCCAACCTTATGATACTGTGAGACTGTGACACTGCTTGTGTTAGTTAACCCAAGAGCTGAGGACAGCTGCCTGAGAGTGGGTGGAATCTGATGCCTTACATGTCCTGTACCGTGTGCCCGATACTATATATGATGGGGGTTGTCTGTGTGGAAGAGGAGGGTACAGCTTATCCTGCCCAAAGTGTTACAATAGTGAAGACCTGCCTGGGTGTCACATGTTGCTATCATTGTTACCACATTAAGAAAAGAATCTACAATTTTCCCTTCTTATTCTCCAAATGGTTTAGATGTTCCCTAAAAATTACATCAGGTTTTATTTCTTTCTAAAATGAGAATAAGATCTTCAGAAACTAATTAGATCTGGTTTAAGTGTAAAACCACAACGGAAACTTCATTGAAATGTCAAAGCTGAAATAGTTATTACTTCTCCTGGGCTCTAAGGGAGCCAGCGTAGTTTCCAGACTTTGTGTTATTTCCTTTCTTACCATTTCTTTTTTTCTTTTGCTGTTGTGTTTTTCCCTCGTGTTTTGGTTTGGTTGGTTGGATTTTGTTGTTGCTATTGTTGCCTAATACACCCAACAATGGTAAAATAGAGTGGAAAAAATGACCGTGTATCCCAAACCAGGTATACCTCTCACTATTATTCGTTTTATTCCCCCAACACTCACAGTAGTCCTGACTGTAACAGTCATGAGCTTTCAGTGAAAAACAAATGAGCACATCTGTCTTTTTATTTCACTCCAAGATATCTGAATAAATAAGTATGCATGCAGACTGTCCTAAATAGCTGTCCTGCTAGACTGGTATTTCCGAGGCCTCCCCAGCTGGTTGGCATTATTTGGTTGAGGGTTTGTTTTTCTTTGATTGGAGAATGTTAACTTGGAAGGAAACAGACTTTTGGTAGAATTGGGGGATTTTTTTTGAGATTTTATTGCTTTTCTTGTACCCTTGATGAAATTTTGATCAAACTGAGAGCGGAAGGATGAGCAATATCTTGTTATGTGCTGATACAGGGGCAGGAGTTAAAGTGCCTTCTGGTTCTCAGTGGGAACCTGGGCTATGTTTTGTGTCAATGTCATGACCACTGGACACCGGGGAAGGAGAGACAGGAGTGTCTCTTATTTTGTTCCTTAAAATTCCCATCCAGGTATTGAAGTCGTGATTGGAAGCTAGAGTGTAACCTGAAGAAGGGCTCTAACCACCTGCCAATAGACTCCTGAAATCACAGGACTAGAAAAACCCTCAGGAATTTATCCAGCTCTGTGTTCTTCCTGTAGACAGGACAAGCTATGTGAAGTCATTCCTCGCAGATGTTATTCTAATCTGTTCGTAAAGTTTGCAACGCAGAGAGTCCAAACCTCTGGGGATTTCTGTTTAAAGCTTGTAAAATTTCTAGAGTCAATATCCGAGGTTCAAAATTGGGGGTTTTGTTTATTTTTTACAGGAAGTAAGAGCTAATATTCTCATTTTCTAGATTACAGCCAGCTGACCGATGATGCAGAAAACTCCCCCATCCCATAAAGCAGCTACTCTGAACGATGGGTATGGGCTTTAATTCTATCTTAATGAACATAGCACCAGTTCACAAGTGTTGATGGCATTTTCTGTATAATTAACCTCTAATGTGGCAATTTACATCAAAGACAATAGCGCATTGTTTCCTGCACTTTCCTACAAAGGGCTCTCTCCACATGGGGCGTGTATATTTCAAAGCTAACCACATGGTTACATGATTCCTATGACACTTTCTAAAATCTCGCAAATTATTTCTCACTAAAGGTGAACAAATTAGCAAATAATTGGAGGAGATTCAAAGAGCAAACAAATAATAAAGGAAGAGAAAGGACTGTAGCTGTCCATCTTGTATTTTGAAATTCCATTAGCTTTCAAGGCAAAATAAATCAGAATGGGTTGTAAATTTCAGTGTCAGCAACTTCAATGATTCTATTTCAAATCTTGCAATATTCAATGTTTGCTTTGGGCTCAAAATCACGGGATTCTTGTTTTTCTGTAATTAAAAAACAATACTGAAAATCTTAAATGTCTATTATCAAATTGCAGTATAAGATGAGAAATTACGTATTGAAACTTTCCTGGACCATGAAAAATGTCAGAACTTATGTTTTGCATGGAATATATATATGTGGTAATTCCTAAAAGAACCTCATATTTGTTCAGAGAGAGCAATATTTGTTCAGAGAATGTGAAACAGTGTATACACGAGCTGTAGATCTGTCCCTAGATTTATATTGAGGAGGAGTTTACAAGACCTGCCCAAGCCAAAGGATAAATTCAGCTGAACAGTCAAGTCTCTTTTGCCACTGTGCCAACTGGTATCGGCTATACGAACAGCTTAGACTGGCATTTTAGACTGAATTATCTGAATTATTTTCTGGAATAAATAGGCTAGTGCCTGCTCTAGCAAACTCTTGCTGGTTTAGATAAAGACACAGGCTTTGAAGTAAATGTCTTTCATTTGCTTTACAAGAAATTAGGCTTGATATTGATGTCTTAGCGTTTCATCTTCATTAATGATTATTTCTCTCGCTTTCTCTCCGTTGTCTCCTCTAAGGAAATGTAAAATACTACTATAGGAGGGTCTTCCTGATCGACACATCCACTCCCCCTTGCCATACTCTCACATCATAAATCATTTCTTTAAATCTGTCATACTTCCCTGTAGCTGATTTTTGATTTTTTTCTACCCACTTTTCCTAGTGGAATTCTGTCCCTGAGCTTGGATGAGGTGACAGTTTGAAACTTTTAATTTCCAGACTATGTTATTTCCTGGTCATTCGCTTCGATGTGGCAGCTGTCAACTATTTTTGGTTTGTGTTACTAATTATCATGACATATACTTTTCCATCTATATTACAGTGCTGAGACAGTTGGGGTTTCTTACATTCGACTTTGTAAAAAGTATGAGGTGGGTTTTATTACGTATTTTGTTATTATATTTTATAATAAATGGAAAATTCCCGTGACTTCGATGGAGTTATTGATTCCTAGGAAGTTTTTACCCAATTTCCTCACTTTTTCTGTCCTAGATCTCTTTCTGTAAGCTCTAATCTGTGCAAGAACACAGAATAATGAGGTGGTTTGTGTAACCATGCGTTAATAGCAGATAGAGCTGTGGGATTTGGGGGCTATGTTGTTATATGGAATTATTAAAGGCTTTAAAGGTGATTGCCATCTTTGGCTAAACTCTGCTGTCTTCAGTTGTTCAGACTCACACCAGAGCTCACTGTTTGATAGCACAACGTTGGATGCAGCTGTAAGTTAGGCTATTCACTCCTCTCAGGTTTTTCCCTTCCTGCAATGAATTTGCCCTTCTCCACAATAAAATAAACCCAGGATTTTCAGCTTCCTCACCTGGAATGTAATATTTTCTTTCTCTTTTACAGAAATAAATGACAATGGAAGGAAAAAAAAGAACCCAATCTTGCAATCCTAGAAAAGCCCTAGTACAAATATTACACCCTCCCTCCCCCACTCTCAATATCTCTTTGTCTATCCATAGCTCTGTTTTATGAATGGACTTCCTAATTTGTCTTCCCTCTCCTTGTGCCTCTTGTCCCCCTGTGAAACACGTCTGCTAGGTTTATTATTCAGAAAAATCTCATAGGTTGAATTGCTGAATTACTTTCTTGATAATTCTGTAGTGATTTCCCAATATATCATGTTTTCAGTCAAAAGGGACTAAACAAGCACTCTCAGGGCTGATATAGACAACACAGACCACAGCAAGGAGTCTGTGTCACGAAACCAGAAGTGAAAGAACGTTTTTGGAAATAGCTATTTCAGAATAAACTGAAACAGGTGGTTTTGCATAGAAAAATATCGATTCGTTTTACCAATGTTAGGACTTGAGGACTGTAAGAAATATTAATTATTTTCTTTGGTCTCCTGAATTGATTGATTCTACCTCAAAAACTGGTCTTCTAGTCTGGCCTCATTTAACTATTGAGGAAAATGAATGTAGGCAAGAATAATTTTCTTCTAGCTTCTGTACGCGTGATTATTTATAATAGTTGCGAGTGATCAGGCTGTGATGACTCAAAGACTTATTATTTAGAAGCTGAAACACGTCAGCTGGTTTTGTTAAGTGCTCCAAACCATTTGCAAGCTATGACTAAAATAGTGCTTCAAGCAAATATATTTCACTTGGGAGCTATGTGGGGCAGCAGCACACACGGTCACTTAACCAGGCTCAGCTAATGAACTTGGAAACCTACAGCCATTTGGCCATTTAAAATAAGAATAAATAGGTAAAAAGCAGGTGTGGTCCAATGAAAACTGAGCTGCCTTTAAGATCAGAGATCTGACTATTATAACATCATGTATTCTGGGATTTAGTATTAGAAATTATCAGAAACATTCCCTCTCCCTCTTTTTTATCCACAAACTTGCATACAAATAAGTGATTGCTCATTAAAATGCCTTGTCTCTTTTGTCTGCCTTTTTTTCTCCTTTTAGCATTCCAGTTATTTTCCTGTAATAGGATCAAAAGCACAATCCTGATGATTTTTACAGTGGTACAAAAATCTGCTCCCTCAAGATCTATTAGTAGAATTTGCTCCAATGATATTTGAAGGAATAGAATGCCTATCATACTCCACTCATTATTTTGCTCTTAAAAATTTTATTTATCTAGCCAGGGGCCAGAGAAATATAGAGATGGAAATACTGTCTTTAAAGAAAAAAAAATGTTGTTCTGATCACCCCATGAAGCAGGTAATAAAAAAAATAAATCAAAAATGTCCTCTTCCTCAAAAAAACCCCCAATTATCACAATTTTTCAGGTGTCTTCAACACTCTGACCTGGATGACCGAGTGTGAATAGCAAAACCCAAGTGATGAATAACTGGAATGACTGGTTTGCCAAGGAATCATCAGCTGAATATCACTTGTCCAAACTATTCACCAAATATTTAGAGAGTAAAAAAGTAGCGTTGCTTCGTGGAGGAATTTGGTTGGATGTGACACTCGGAGTGAGTCAAGGAGCTGGGATATGGATTGTGAGCCAGATTTAGTGTGATACCCAAAAATGAAGACGAGACATACTTTGTTCAACCACTGATGTAGCAATCAAACCAAAAATAGGAGGGAATCATCCAACTTTAATGGACCCAAATTTCCGTAGCAGAGGCCTCATAGTGCAGCTCAAAAACACAGTGGGTTTTGCAGCCGGCACCTTAAAATGCAAATTCTTTTATTATTTATTTTTACATGACCCATCCCAGGTTATTTTTGCCTTACTATTCTCTGAATATGCCTAATATTTGAAAGAGTGTTTTGGAATAGTTCTTCCTGCTACTCTTCTGGAATATTGGAACTATATCCCAATATAATATCCCCTTCAACACTAGCCGGTAGGTTCTTTCAGATCAACGTGTGAAGAGGGAGCTTCCCATAGGTTGTGGGAGTTTATATTGCTGTTCTGCTAGCAGAGCTTCAGTGCTGTAAAAACACTCCTTAGTGCTATTTTAAAAACTAATCCGCATTTTTCAGAGGGTAAAACATTAGCACCATCACCTTTTAATCATCTTTCATTGAAAAGCTCAACCTATCAGTGCAAATTGAAAAACAATATTTTTATGACTGGAATCTAAATTATTGTGATCCACACATTTTGCCACTGGGTGTTTTGGGAATCATAGCTTTGATGGAAAAAAAAATCCCAGTGGCCTTTCTTGGGATTTCAGATTTTTTCAAGACATTTTGTAAAATAATTGACAGGAATATTAACACGCGGACATGACGTTTTCCTTGTTTCCCTGGCTTTCTGCCAGAATGATGATTCTGAAGTCAATATAACTACTGGTGTAGTAGTAACACAGTGGAACAAAACATTGTGTTACAATCTATCTCCTTTTGCCCACAATGTTTAATTTAAGCAAAATTTTGCTTTCTCTTGCGCCTGGTTTAGGGCATTGAAAAGAAATTATATAACTGTTGTGTAAGACTTCTGAGTAACCACTGTATGGATGGCTAGGTGTGCTCTGCCCAGTTAAGGGACTTGGGAGTGCTGGTGGACAGGAAACTCACCATGAGCCAGCAGTGTGCCCAAGTGGCCAAGAAGGCCAATGGTGTCTTGGCCTGCATCAGGAACAGTGTGGCCAGCAGGACTAGAGAGGTCATCATCCCCTTATACTGGGCACTGGTCAGGCTGCACCTTGAGTGCTGTGTCCAGTTCTGGGCCCTCAGTTTGAGAAAGATGTGGAGATGCTGGAGTGCGTCCAGAGGAGAG
>VWPV01021891.1:29008-54615 GCA_013389885.1 Geococcyx californianus
GGTGGAGTCACCGTCCCTGGAGGGGTTTAAGGAGAGATTGGATGAGGCACTTAGTGCCATGGTGTAGTTGACAAGTAGGAGTAGATGTAGGTGTTGGGCCATAGGTTGGACTCGATGATCTCAGAGGTCTTTTCCAGCCTTGTGATACTGTGATACTGTGAAAATCTGAGTTTGTTCTCACAGCGGTTGTAGACGGGTCAAATGTGCCCTCAGATACAACCTCATTTGGTACAAACGGCCAAGAATCCACAAAGTTTGTGGGGCTGCATAAATACATAAAACCAGCCCCTTGGATTTTTCCTGTTAAAAAACTTTCCGCATCATTAGAAAAATTCTGCATTTAGCAAAGGTTACTTCAGAGCAAGGGCTTTTGCATCTACTATCTTTTGTCATGTAAATTGTCTCTAGATTGACAACTGCTAGGATTAAGACTGGGAAACAGAATTCTTTTTGAAGAACAAGGATGTAGGCAGGAAATTTGAAAACACAGGATCATGTCCTTGATGAACCAAAGTTCATAGAAGCCATTTTTCCCTTGGACCAGAGCCAATGCTACAGGAAATGATATAAATTTGGAGTTATTTGGTCCCAGAACTCCTGCTGACCCATGACAGTGTGGTGAATATAATATTATTTTTTCTGTAAATTTATTTTTGGCAGTTATGAAAAATATATTTCCAATATTTAGATGGTGTATATATGTATACTTATTTACATGCACACGCAAAATTTTAACTTTTATAATTTCCTTCTGTGACCAGTTTTGCAGTAAGAGCTTGTAACCAGGATCTATAACAAAATTCAAAGAAAAAAAAGACCTGGAAGTCTTGAACTTCAACAGTTCCTGAAGCAGTTTTTCTGAGGGAATGTTCTGATTTTGAATTTAAATGCACATATCATTTATGTTCAGATGGGTATTTGTTTTGAACAGCTGGGGGATGGTTCTAACCATTTAATTATTGTGAAATTCATTTTACCAGAGCCTACAAACTTAAGTCCTCCCTATCGTTAATGGAGAGAGATCGATGTCTCAAGACAGTTCGTTTGAATAACTGGAGGATATTTAATGTAGGATTATGTGGATATCTTCTGCTGTGGCGAAGTTGTGTTTAGTGGTTGGTTTTTTATTGGTATATTTTAGTTTGTTTATAAAACGGCATAAAATGGCATAAATGGCTGAGTAAAATATAGAAAAAATATAGTGGTTTTTAATGTTTTTTTAAAAAAAATATAACAGGAAAATACTATCCTTTGCCATAGCAGGATTTGTTTTTGTGGGTTGATGTGCACAAAATGTGGTCAGTGACTTGAATCAGATAGAGACCGTGAGGTGAGAGGGGAGGCTTGACATCAGCAAAGCTTCATGAATGAGTATCTTGGATCCTCCAGCACATCTGAGGTTGAAACAAGGATTTATGAAAATTGCCCAGTGACATAAACCAGATTTTTGTTACAGGAAATATTAAATTTTGACAAGTTTTTCTTAGAATTTAGCAAGTTCAGTTTACCAGTTCCCTCTTTTTGGTATCGCAGTTTACACCACAATGACTGTTACCATAGCTATGAAGTATGGTTGTTTCCATGGTAACATGTGGTCTGCCATAAACAAACAAACTACATAGTGATAACTTAATTTGAATGTCATTGTTCTATGGTACTTAAGCAAAATATAAATGCGAATAGAAAGATGATATGATCAACATTCAACAATTTTTAAGGCATTTTCAAGTTGTTATTTAAATGCATATTTTTAATGAACATCCAGCAAGGAAAAGTCATCCAGTCTTTATGAAAGTATGAACTAATAGATTAAGTGGCTTAAAATCTCAGTTCGAACTCCTCTTTTACTCTGATAATATAGCTTCAAGTCTGGGCCTCAGATTTCATCTGTATGAAAAAAATGATAATAATATTTATTTGGTTTTAGCAGTCACATGAAATAGTTATGGTTCAAAGAATTAAAGTTGTGATTGTTATTATTATTAATACATATTTGAATGACAAAAAAAAAAAAATCCAGAATATATTCCTTGTTACACCATATCTGTTCATTGGATTAAAAGCATAAAATATGTCTTTATATTTAAAATTGTTTAAAGAATATAATTTTAGATGCTTAAAATATTGCAGTTGTAGCAAACAACTTTCTCTAAAAAAATCTCTGCTATGCAAGCTAAAAATCAGACCCAAATCCCACTGTAGTCTGCTTAATGATACTTAAAATTGTTCTTATTTTTGGATCTCAAATTAGAGATACCTATTTTTAAGGTGTTCCAAGCATCAGCATCCAATTCTATACGTGCATGTGGGCTTAGAATGAGGAAGAGAGGTGTGTTTTATGTGTTTGGCTTGAGAAAACACTGTAAAAAATAAGGTGTCAACCTAACATGGTTCATTGAGGCTGCATAAATGTCACACCCACGGGTAATATGAGGGAAGTTATGTTTAGAGAGTGCAAAAAGAAGTAGAATCACAAGAGTATCCAGTCTTTCGGTGCTAGCAAAAGCATTTATTAATGGATTAAAAAGCACGTGGGTAAATGAAGAAAGTCTAAGTATATATTTTAGAATAAGCATCCACTAAAAATCCATGAAGCCAAAGTCAGACCGTTCACGGTGGGAAGAACTCAGGTCAGCTTGGCTGTTTGACACGGGGAACATCTGAGGTCCCCTATCAGCCAGAAGAACCCCCACCCTCCTCAGCAGCTGCTCCCCATTCACGAGACAGGAACTGCTGAGCAAGAGCAACCGCCAGAGGATGTGTAAAATTTACATATGTTACCCAGCCTGGGCTATCGAGATAATGTTGTTTTTCGTCCATCAGCCACTTTTGTATGGGTAGGTGTGATTGTACTGATAC
This sequence comes from Geococcyx californianus, assembly GCA_013389885.1. Lineage (NCBI taxonomy): Eukaryota > Metazoa > Chordata > Aves > Cuculiformes > Neomorphidae > Geococcyx > Geococcyx californianus. The sequence goes on from VWPV01021891.1 coordinate 31,868, forward strand.
AGCGTCACACGATTCTCTCCATGGCCATGGGGAAAAGACTGAAGGCCTGTTATTGTCTCTGCTCCAACGGAGGAAAGGCTGCAAAACTTCACTCCTCCCTGTCGTCCAAAATACGATGGAGATATCGCGCAGCTTCCCTCTCTTCCTGGGAGAGGTCGTTAGCCTCAAGCTGCCTGCCGGGCCCGTCCTCCACAAGTTCCTCTTCCAGCGAGCGCAACCCAAGGCACTTCACTCCTCCAAAGCGGGGCACCTCTTCCTAAAAGCGCAGGGATCTGTCCCTGGAAATTACTTCGCAAAGGTCCAGTGATTTCTGCTCACCACAGTTAAACTGCTGAAGCAAGGGAAGGCTGATGAATTTTCTTTTCCTAGGAACAGAAATTCTCATGTTTTATCTTCTCTCTCTTTACAGAAGAGCAATGCTATAGAAATACACGCTTACGGTGCTTTACAGGACACTGTTTTTTCACCCCATTTCCTAGAGGTTCTGGTTTCGTGTTTTCCCTGCACATGACTCTGCGTGACACAACCGAGAGCCAAGTCAGCACTCCAGGAAATGTCACTTACAGAGATTGCTCGGTGGAAAATGTGCAAGAGCAGAGTCACTCCTTTAGCTGTCACAAGTTAGCAATTCTTTGATTTTTTTTTTTCTGAGTTGGGGTGGTGTCTGTGAGGATGAAACTCAAAGCATCTGCACAAACATGTGCAAAGCCCACTGCACTGTTCTTGCCTGGAGAAGATCTCTGGGTAGCTACTACAACCTGCCTGGCAACCACAAGCCTGAAATGCTTGTAACTTACTCTGGTGTGTCCACACGAGAGTCCTAGAAGTCTTAATATCTGAAATATCTGTCTGCTTGCTTTGCTCCTCCTTTTTTTTTTTGTAAGCTGTAAGAAAGAAAAGAGGAATAGCACTGTAGTTTGATTTAAGCCACGTTCCACTTCCAATTCCTGCACTACCACGGCATGCGGAACAGCCTTTGTTACAGCTAAGCCACCTTCCCAAAGCTGTTGTATCACAATAGCTGATGGCTGATTTAATATCACCTGTCTGCAATGAACTGTATTCACCCAAGCTTTGGTAAATAATAAATAGTAAAATTTCTCTAGCTTTTTGTGGCTGGAAATTTCAGGTGAGCGAGTTCTATGAGGCTTGAGTGCTGAGCAAGCAGAAAGAAATCCCAAAAGGCTTCAAAGTATACTTTAAATCTCATGAGTCAGTGTGGGGATTCTTGACTGACCAGATTAATGAATGGTCAGAACTAGCAGCTCTCTACCGGCTGGTAAAGCAAAATTCAGGTCTGTCTTCTCTATTGCACTTCATCAGGTAAACAGTAGGAATGCTGAAAATGGACTTTTTAATCACAGCAGTCATGGGAAAAAAACCCTGTATTTGTATTAAAAGACTAGCAGAAGAAAGTACAAAGCAAACAATGGTTTGTCTTTCCTTAAAAAAATGTGTAACGTATCGGGGCTTGCTAACCCCGTGCTATGCTCTGGGTTAAAATCCCATGGAAAGCAGCCCCCCGCGATGACATCAGCCCCGAGGAGACAGTCCCACAGGAACAGATGGCTGAAACAGGAGTCAGGCTCAGGGATCTCTTCTGCCAGCTGCAGAAGGAAACTGGAAGACAACACAGAGTTAACCCTCAACATCCCTTTCACATCCTGCTCATAAAATGTTAACACACTCAACTCTTACATTTGGATGCCTCCTCACCTCGCCCTTTCCCTTCTCACACACAGCCGGGCTCTTATCTTTCAGACCACTGGTGAGATACTGAATTGTCCCTTTCTGTTACCTGGCCTACATCTAACCTGTGAAAAGGGGACTTCAAAGCAGACGGGGGACTTCTACCTGACACAGTATCACAGTATCATAAGGTTGGAAAAGACCTCTGAGATCATTGAGTCCAACCCATGACCCAACACCTACACCTACTCCTACTTGTCAACTACACCACGGCACTAAGAGCCTCATCCAGTCTCTCCTTAAACTCCTCCAGGGATGGGGACTCCACCACCTCCCTGACACTTCCAGTCAGCTGGGTCCCAAGCTCTCAGGGGAATTATCTGCACATTGCCAAACTACAGCCTGCTGTGGCCAACCATATCGCAGCTTGTCACAGCACGCATGGGTGGAGGTCACCCTCACGTGGCTCCTGGCACGATGTCTCGTGGCACTGGGAGGCCCATAGAGTCACAGAATAGAAGAAGAAAGGGCAAACACTGGAGAGGTCTGCCTTTAGAGCACTGTGATCTCAGCCACAGATTGATTAGCCCGTTTGCCAGCTAGAATAAAGAGGGGCTGAGGTCATAGATACAGACTGGGGAATTTTTAGGGCAGGTACTGGCATGACTTTACTGTCGTGTGCAATCCCCAAAACAGTGTCGGTTGCCTCCAAAAAGCCTTTTACTCTTGCAGGTTAGCCAGTAAGAGGAAACTCAGATGTTAGCTCTGAGATTCAAATGAAAAATTGAAGAGGTGGTAATGCTGAATAAAAGAAGATATTAGCCATGAGGCATCTTAGAGAGATAAGAACGCAGTGCTGGGAAACCAGGCTTTGCTGGGTTCTGTATCCTGGGATCTTCTGCTTATTTGGATGAAATACCTTTGCCCAGCAGATGAAATCTGATGCAATCCTGTCATCTGACTGAATATGCTTGTTTTCCTCCGGGTCTGAATTGCCCTAGTCAGGATCTGGTTGTACTGATCTGCGGAGGGGGATCAAGGTTCCTTCTTCACTCAGGGATCCTGGATGCTTCTTGCATGACTCACGGACTTGTAAGCCACTAAAAGTAAACACCTTCTAAAAGAGAGAGACTGCCCTTCTCCAGAGAAAAACTGACTTGGAAAACTTTAAGTAGAGGTGCCCAGAGGTTTTTTTTTAAATACATATATATGGGGGAAAACTCTGTAGAGTGCTTTTTTCATTAAGAGCTCCAGGGTAGGAACTCATTCCACACTTCGATCTGCTCTTTAGCATGAGAAAACCCCTTGTTTTCAGTGGAGAACACTGGAAAGAATTAGTGTAGGGCTGTTTATGCGCACTTGGGCTTAGTCATCGTTTGTATTATAGCGTGTGGACAGACATCCAGCTCCTGCAGCCGAAACACAATGGAGCTCTGACTTCAGTGGATACTGGGTCAGATGGGCAGCGAGAGAGTAAATCAAAAAATCAACATTAATTAAGGTCACCTATACTTTAAGTGATGATACAGCCGTACAAACGGCAATGCAAAACAAACACTGGGAGCGCAGCTGTAAAACAGCTCGAGGAAGAGAATCTGTTCATTCAAACTGACGCTACAACTGCTAGACATAGTTTTCAAATGAGCTGTCCCTCTTGTGTTTGGCAGGCAGGATCTTTTGGTTTCACAGGAAGAAATAATTCTCATTGGAGCAGCTCGAGCCCAAGCCCCAGCAGTGAAGAGATAGCTCGAAAATTCAGGCCTTTTAAGGTTACTGCCATTAAATTAGTCACTTGAAAACACTAAATATCAGCTTGTGTGATGATGTTTTTAGTAGGTGAAGGCCTTTTAATTTTTATTAGAGCAATTAGTCCTTTTACAAGTCTGAAAATAAAATTAGTCACTGTGGTAACACAGCATTAAATAACTCCCCCGGTTTCAGTCAAACGCAGGATTTTCAGTGAGGGGTTTTTTTTTTGTTTGTTTGTTGGCTTTGAAGGGGAGGCGTCTTCTTCCTTTCGGTTTGTAGAAAGTTTTATAAGGGAGGCTCGGCGGCACGGGTCTCTGAAGGCAGTGGCTGCGTGCAGGAGGAAAGCTCACTAAGAAAGGAATTCCTTATCCTTTCTCAAGAACATCTTCTTTCATGTGAATACACACAGAGCCCCAGCGCATGAAGCACTGAAATGGCATATCCATATAAAAAGATCAGATGTTAGGAAGGTATAATTATAACCCTGTCCCTTCACTCTCTCTCTTTTCCTCCTCCAAGACAAGTTCTACTTGGATAAATAACATCTTGTTCCTTCATTTGCATTTTTAATGTCTTGTTTACCTTTTCAGAGCCATCAGGGTACAGAGCAGTTTTTAAGTACTTTCTCAACGTATTTTTTTAACCGTTGCAGCATAAAATGTTTTTTTTTAATTTCATTTGCATCTTTGCTTTTTTATTATTTACTATATTACCCTGTTAAAAATCATATATTTTTTAATAATGTGCACAGTCACCTGTACAGTATCTTTTGCATAAGTGCAAAGCATCAAAGTTGTTCCAACAAATAAAAATTCTGTAACAGCCAAGGCATTGATCTCAGTTTACGTAGCAGCAGAAGTTTAAGGTGTTATTTAACTCTAGGTCTTTTCTTTGTGTTTCTGCTTGACCTCACTCTGTGGCTGCAGTCCTCTATTTCAGCCACTTCACAGCAAGCCCCAGCGTTTCACCTCAGTCTTCAGGTGGCCGTTAATAACCATACTTTTCCCCAAACCAGTTGAGATATGGGCATAGTTTCCCCAAGTCTCCAGTGGGAATAGTGAGCCAAAAAAAAAAAAAAGACAGTGAATCCAGCTGGACCTGGGAACAAAAACACAGTGCAATGAGATAATTCAGTGCTCTGCTGTTAAAAGTTATGGTCTGTGATCTCATAAATACTGACACATGTTCTAAGTTCTCTACAAGTAAGAAATTAAGTGGGAATGATTGAATTCCTCCATAGAAGTATGTGTGTGTTTCCAGATGCACGACATAATAATATTGGCAGCATGATGTAATGAAATTCTGTATATACTGTATATCTCACTATTTGGGGGTTGGATTCTAGCAGGCAGTCGCCTCCATTCTAAGGATCCTTCAAGAGCATTTGAAACAAGCAAACCACAGTCACAGTCAAAGCCGAAACGCCATACTGCGAATCCAGTAATTATATTGCCATTTAAATATTTAGAACATTATTTAAATGCTGCAACAATTTGAAGTATTTATGCACGTGCACTCATGTGCAGCGCGTTTAATAATTCCACCATTGACACATCAGTAGGGGGATCATTTTATTCAACCACAGAATTCCGCAGTTCAGCTTGCTGTAACGGCTACCGGAAAGAAATCGCCCTTGGAAGGGCACAATTCATTTGAGCTGTTTGGAAACATTTTACTGTCTCAACAAAGTAGGAAGGTGAGGTCTTCCTAGGCATCCCTCTACAACTGCCTGAAGGGAGGCTGTAGTGAGGCAGGAGTGGGGCTCTTCTCTCCAGTGACCGGTGACAGAACGAGAGGACACGGTCTCAAGCTTCGCCAGGGGAGGTTTAGGCTGGACATTAGGAAGAAGTTCTTCACTGAGAGGGTGATTGTTCACTGGAATGCTCTGCCCGGGGAGGGGGTGGAGTCACCGTCCCTGGAGGTGTTCAAAGAGAATTTGGATGAGGCACTTAGTGCCATGGTGTAGCTGACAAGTAGGAGTAGGTGTAGGTAGTAGGTGTAGGTGTTGGGCCATAGGTTGGACTCGATGATCTCGAAGGTCTCTTCCAACCTTACAATACTGTGATACTGTGATCTCCAATGGAGTTATCCACATCTTGTCAACTGAGCCCTGCCCTTATTGAGTGGATGTTGTTTTCCATATCTCTGCCTTCATAAGAACGGTTAACAACGTGTATTGATGTGTTTTAGTCTTTAGCAAACAAAACCCTAATTAGATTTTTGTGTATGCTGATATTTACTGCAGGGGAATATTGACTTTAATGCTATTTTTCTGTTCTCTTGCTGCCTTTCAGCTTGAAATACCCCCTTTTTAGCTGATCGCTCATGTCTTGCCTTATATACCTTTGCAATCTTACTTTGTAAAACAGCAACAATGCTCTTTTTTGTTTTGGCTTAGGCTCTTAGTGCCAGGGTGTAGTTGACGAGTAGGAGTGGGTGTTGGTGTTGGGTCATAGGTTGGACTCGATGATCTCACAGGTCTTTTCCAACCTTGTGATACTGTAATACTTCCAAAACAGACTTCTGAAATCTCTTTCCTCGCTCAATGTCTGTGGTATTTTGGCTTACTGTGTCAGTCTCCTCCTGGACACAAATTCAGTGTTCTCACTTGCCCCAGTACCATAGGTGATTTCAAAAAGCCAGTTTCCTTCATCAGAGCAGTTGATGGGTCTTAGAAAGGCCTTTTTAAAGGAGTAGAGGAGGCTAAAGCCAAAGTTATTCTAAAATGGAGCTTTATAAATTTACTTTAAAAAGCTGTCTGACGTGGTTGCCTTCTGCAGGGAGCTCTGAGAGAGAACACAGCAGCTGAATAATTCCATTTTTGTGTGACACGCTGCTATGTCACTCAGCATCCAATGGCATTGTGGGTGAGCATCTGATGGCCTAAGAAAAAACTGTGTCTCAGTGTGATCGAGAGGATTTGATAACTTATCACATACTCGGGACCTGCTCCAAGAAGGGTGAGCAAGAACTATTAGAAAACATGACCAAATTTTCATAGCCCCACCACGCCGCTGGTGTCATGGGGCTTTTTTTTTATATGCTGGTAACATGGTGAAAAGGAAATGTTTGTGAAGTTTTGTATCGCAGTTTTCTGTGCACTTCTTTATAGTTTTGGGAAAAAACCACTGTTCTCATTTCTTTAAACTTTCTGCAAATCACAGGATGAGATTTCACCTCGTGTTTCCCTTCATCAGCCACTGGTGGGATGGCCCAGTTGAATTATGTGGCTTTGAATTAACCGTACAAATTATAATTACATTCATCATGACAATAAATTATAATTAATTATAATTGCATTCATCATGACAATAAATTATAATTTATTAAACAGCTACTGTATTTTAGCAATAAATGCTGTGAGTTTGATGCTGTAGTAGCAGAGAAGTTTCCTGAACTACTAACTTTGAGAACTGGCGCTTCATTGATTGTTGTAACTGAGAGTTGGAATGCTTCCTGTGTCTTCCGACCGTTAAACGTTGGGGACTAGGCTTTCAGAGTGCTGAATTGATTGGGTTTCATCCCTCAGAACATTTTTGCCTATGTTTGACTTTGACTACCTCTATGAAAAATATTTAATAAACTCAATGAATCCATTTGTTTACGTAACTTCAATCATATGTTTAAATGTTTATCTATTATGTTCAGTCCCTTGCAGAAGAAAGTTCATTTTTTCCCAGTATCCGTGACGTATTGTTTCTTTGAAGCTGCAGTGTTTGCATTTGAGTTTTATCCCCATTTCAGAAAAAAAAAAAAGTAGAGTGCCACATCTGTTTCCCTTCTGGTCAAGCATCTGTTTTCGACATAGTTCACTTGGGGCCTCTGCTGTAGCTCTGCAGCTCCAGAACATGGCTTCTTGCTTCTGCCTTTTCTTTTTTTTTAAGAAAGACTGATGTTTCTAATTGGGCTGCCCTAAGCCTCTTTAACTGTAGCTTAGTCCAGTTAGTGCAATTTGCAAACTAATTTATGTGTTACAATTTTGTGCTGGTTCAGTAAATCAGTGGAAGAAGCTTGCAGTCCCTTGGTGGGAACACTCTGATCTACTCAATCAGCTGCGTAAAAGTGAGAAATCAGCCTCCAGGTCAATCTCATGGCAGCTGCCTAATGTCATTAATTTAAAAGCTACTGATTTTTATTCTGGTGAGTATCAAATGCTCACATCAATATAATATGCTCAGATATTGTTTAAGATGCGACTTCCAATAGTGCCTAAAAATGTTGGAAGAAATTAGGATTCAAATGGATGAAGCACGTTTGTTGGACTGTGAGGTGAAGGCAAGAGCGTGAGTGTGATAAAGAGGGCTTGAATTTCTGGAGCTGTGTTGTGTTCGTTCTTCTTACAACGTGTTGGATGTATTCCAGCAATCGGCGTTGCCTCGTGTGCGAAAACAACACCGTGATGCAGATTGTAGCTGTCAGATGACTCTCCCTCTATTATAAAATAGTCTTCGGAGACCAAGAAATGGAGCCATGCAGTAAATGTCAACTTAACACCGATTATTAATCAAAGTTACGATCTTATTATGCTTTTTTCAAAACTGAGGAGTTACTTGTGAATTCGCTGCACTCGTTGCTCTTAATTATAATCACATGTGAATAACCTAGCTTCTGGGCACCAGCTGATACTACTTCTGTTTTATTGAATCACGTAAGACACATGACCCTCCTTGTGCNCCAAAACAGACTTCTGAAATCTCTTTCCTCGCTCAATGTCTGTGGTATTTTGGCTTACTGTGTCAGTCTCCTCCTGGACACAAATTCAGTGTTCTCACTTGCCCCAGTACCATAGGTGATTTCAAAAAGCCAGTTTCCTTCATCAGAGCAGTTGATGGGTCTTAGAAAGGCCTTTTTAAAGGAGTAGAGGAGGCTAAAGCCAAAGTTATTCTAAAATGGAGCTTTATAAATTTACTTTAAAAAGCTGTCTGACGTGGTTGCCTTCTGCAGGGAGCTCTGAGAGAGAACACAGCAGCTGAATAATTCCATTTTTGTGTGACACGCTGCTATGTCACTCAGCATCCAATGGCATTGTGGGTGAGCATCTGATGGCCTAAGAAAAAACTGTGTCTCAGTGTGATCGAGAGGATTTGATAACTTATCACATACTCGGGACCTGCTCCAAGAAGGGTGAGCAAGAACTATTAGAAAACATGACCAAATTTTCATAGCCCCACCACGCCGCTGGTGTCATGGGGCTTTTTTTTTATATGCTGGTAACATGGTGAAAAGGAAATGTTTGTGAAGTTTTGTATCGCAGTTTTCTGTGCACTTCTTTATAGTTTTGGGAAAAAACCACTGTTCTCATTTCTTTAAACTTTCTGCAAATCACAGGATGAGATTTCACCTCGTGTTTCCCTTCATCAGCCACTGGTGGGATGGCCCAGTTGAATTATGTGGCTTTGAATTAACCGTACAAATTATAATTACATTCATCATGACAATAAATTATAATTAATTATAATTGCATTCATCATGACAATAAATTATAATTTATTAAACAGCTACTGTATTTTAGCAATAAATGCTGTGAGTTTGATGCTGTAGTAGCAGAGAAGTTTCCTGAACTACTAACTTTGAGGACTGGCGCTTCATTGATTGTTGTAACTGAGAGTTGGAATGCTTCCTGTGTCTTCCGACCGTTAAACGTTGGGGACTAGGCTTTCAGAGTGCTGAATTGATTGGGTTTCATCCCTCAGAACATTTTTGCCTATGTTTGACTTTGACTACCTCTATGAAAAATATTTAATAAACTCAATGAATCCATTTGTTTACGTAACTTCAATCATATGTTTAAATGTTTATCTATTATGTTCAGTCCCTTGCAGAAGAAAGTTCATTTTTTCCCAGTATCCGTGACGTATTGTTTCTTTGAAGCTGCAGTGTTTGCATTTGAGTTTTATCCCCATTTCAGAAAAAAAAAAAAGTAGAGTGCCACATCTGTTTCCCTTCTGGTCAAGCATCTGTTTTCGACATAGTTCACTTGGGGCCTCTGCTGTAGCTCTGCAGCTCCAGAACATGGCTTCTTGCTTCTGCCTTTTCTTTTTTTTTAAGAAAGACTGATGTTTCTAATTGGGCTGCCCTAAGCCTCTTTAACTGTAGCTTAGTCCAGTTAGTGCAATTTGCAAACTAATTTATGTGTTACAATTTTGTGCTGGTTCAGTAAATCAGTGGAAGAAGCTTGCAGTCCCTTGGTGGGAACACTCTGATCTACTCAATCAGCTGCGTAAAAGTGAGAAATCAGCCTCCAGGTCAATCTCATGGCAGCTGCCTAATGTCATTAATTTAAAAGCTACTGATTTTTATTCTGGTGAGTATCAAATGCTCACATCAATATAATATGCTCAGATATTGTTTAAGATGCGACTTCCAATAGTGCCTAAAAATGTTGGAAGAAATTAGGATTCAAATGGATGAAGCACGTTTGTTGGACTGTGAGGTGAAGGCAAGAGCGTGAGTGTGATAAAGAGGGCTTGAATTTCTGGAGCTGTGTTGTGTTCGTTCTTCTTACAACGTGTTGGATGTATTCCAGCAATCGGCGTTGCCTCGTGTGCGAAAACAACACCGTGATGCAGATTGTAGCTGTCAGATGACTCTCCCTCTATTATAAAATAGTCTTCGGAGACCAAGAAATGGAGCCATGCAGTAAATGTCAACTTAACACCGATTATTAATCAAAGTTACGATCTTATTATGCTTTTTTCAAAACTGAGGAGTTACTTGTGAATTCGCTGCACTCGTTGCTCTTAATTATAATCACATGTGAATAACCTAGCTTCTGGGCACCAGCTGATACTACTTCTGTTTTATTGAATCACGTAAGACACATGACCCTCCTTGTGCAAGCATCAAATCAGGACATTTCTGGTCTTATGACTCAATGCAATTATCTCCTAGTAGTTTTTCTGAGTCACTGGAATTTCAGTGACTTTGCGTCTCTCAGATATCTCTAGCAAATTAAATCAAGAATTTTATTTGATTATGCGGGAAAAATCTTTTCTCCTAGTGTAAAAAGAGGCTACAGTTTCCACCAAATGTATCTGAACTCCCGTTATTTCAAAGCAAGGCACTGAACTGCCTAACTGAGGTATACAGTAACTGGACAGGAATTTTTGAAAAATCACGTATTTCATTCAGAAAGTCAGTAAATTCCATCTATATAACATTTTTATCTACTATTGGAGAAAGTTAGTGATCCTAAGGTGCTCAAACTTGACCAAACATTTTATAAACTAGCAACATAGATAATGTTATCACTCTGGTGAGAATTTCAATCCCATATATCACTGGAGAGTTTAGCAGTTCTTTCTCAGCCTGATTTTATGTAGAGGAATATCTTTTGGTAGATGAAAAGACTTGCTGGTACGACTAAATTAGTGCTCAGACACTTTCCCGTGGTTTTATTCACTTCTACTGAATACTGAATGGCTACTGAAGAGTATTTTTTCTTTCAACCTATCCTGTTAACTTAATCAAATTGTTCAGTCTTCCTATAGTGGAATAAATCTTTCTGAATGCCTACTGATTTGTTATCGTGATAAATCCATTCCCCATACCCTCCAAAATAATACTTCTTCCAGACTCATGGGATATGGCAGTAGTGTAAATTCTTATCCTTGGAGATGTACGGGCCGCGTTGACCACAGCACATGGACCAATAAATCTGCAGAGCTCTGCAGATACTTTCATTTTATAATTCAGTAGAAAACTATACATTTTATGAAAAGGTTTTTTTGCACCCCTCAGTGAATTTTGTGTAGGATATTGGCCTGGATTGTCACCTAGCAGCTGAAAGCAGAGGGAATACGTTGATTTCAGAAGCATTACTCATGATCTGTGGCAATTCAAGGGATGTTAAATTTAACTACTCTTTGTCTTCAGCTAAAATGCTCTCAGCAAACGGTGGAAAAGCTAAGATTTCAGTTTCTAGCACCCAGAAATGGCCTTTTGTGAAAAAACAAACCAAACCTTTTTTAAAAATTTTAAAAACATATATAAATTTCAAATCCTCCACCTCCTATTTTATAGAGGGTTTTATTCTGTATGAGTTTCTATTTTTGCAATTAATCAATGACTGCTATTTAGAGTTTGGCCTAACTTCCCTTCATTATTATTGCTGCTTATATCCTAATAATCTGGAAAACAGAAGCAGACAAGAGTTGCTTAATATGATTGAAAACCAAAATATTTGTTCCTGAGATGTGTGAAAAGTAGCCAAAGGGATCCTAATCCACTATTTTAGGTCGCTTTGATCTTCTGATATCATTTATAAGAGTGAGTTGTAGATAGGGAAAATTCACAATACTGAAGTTAACAAAATGTTAAATAGAAGATAAAAAACACCCTAAAAGTAAGTTGAAAATATTTGCTCAACATAATGCTGTTTCATTCGTTGGTCAGACTGAGGCCTGAAACTTTTGCTAGAAATAGGACAGCCCAGGAATACATCTGTTGGGACCTCAGCTCTTCAGTTCACCCCTTAACACTGAACTTTGTACTACAGTCCTGGACTGTGAATTGTGGTGACTGAATTATGGCAAAATCCATTTGGGTACCTTAGGAAGAAAGCTTGGCCGTAGCATATGGACATAAGGACGTTCACTACCACAGATAAATCAGAGCCTTTAACAGAAAGTGCGTTGCAAGCCAGAAAAAGCACGATTTTTCATGGAATTAGATGAGGGAAGAAATCTATCGCAAATTGTGACGTAGTTCCCAAGGACTCACCAGCAACAGATTTTTCTGTTATTTCTAAACATGAAATTCTTTTTTCCTTTAAGGCGCATTTGCGTTACAGGATGTTTCCAGAAAATGATTTCAATCCATTATTTATCTTTCTAAAATGAAGCTGACCTAGAATCTCCATGCTACAGAGTGTCACTCTAAGGGTGTTAATATTAATGCTGGTTTTTTTAACTCCCACACTGGTGAGTTTGGGCAACAGTGCTAAGCGCAAATTCTTAAAAACCTTATTGTTTCTTTTAACTTTTAAATTCTTAGGTCACAGCAGTCGCTTTACAACATAATTTAAACCATGTGGCATGAGGTGTTTCTACCTGAAATTCCATTTTGGCCTGCGTAGTGTTTTAGATATGGGCCCATATTTAATTTTTAAAATCTCTAAAAGCTTTGTCTCCCCAACAGAAGTGAATTGGTGTCTTCCAAGAGAGGGAGTAAAAGAAATGTAGGTGCATTTTAAGCCCTCTGTTCTCAGTAGGTCAAAAAGAGGTTCCAATTTCTGAATACTCCTCATTCCTCATGATGACCTGTTGGTTTCATGGAAGAAAACTTGTTGAATTTTGTGCCTGCTCTTGAATTCCTGTGGATATCAGTAGAGCTGAAGCGCAAGATGATATTCTAGCATGTGCTTTCCTTACAGAAGCTGACTAAGCTGAATCAAAATAATGTCACCAACTGCTCTTTGAATTATTTTTTCAGCTTGTTCTGCGTGCTAAGTCTGCACACTGAGTACTAGATTTGAATCAAAGGCAGCAGCATCAGTCTGAGGGTGGTATTAAAGGGAAAGGACTGGGACTGTCCCTTCTGCTATCACCGAGCCATTCCATTATCTTAATTTATGCAAGAATTTCAAAGCTTGTCCTTGGCTCCTGAGCTAAGGGGTACCTACTGAGTCCTAAGGAAAATAATTCAAGAGAAGCATTTTTAAATGCTCATTGATATTCTTAGTAATCCACTTAAATGTTTTTCAAGTAATTTGTCCTTTCTTGACTACTCAATAGCAGTAAACTGTTATGACTATGGGGAGGAAGAAGTACAATCACAGCTTATTTTTAAAAGCGTAGGTTCTAAGAAATTCAAGAAATAATCTCTCTCAAATAGAACCTACCAGTTCAGTCCTTACCATGTAAAAGTTACTTCTGCCATGCATGTAATGTAACTATGTCTTTCATTTTTCTATGACCTGACCATTTCTTTCATATATTTATTTTGCGTTGAGCTATAAAAAAACCCCCGAGACCAAGCTTAAACGTATAATTCAAGAAGCAGTTTAGGTATTTGGGCTTTGGATTTGCACCTCATCACCAGTCACCTCCTGGGTGGGATAACGTTGTGTGACTCAGGCACACATACTTGTCAAGGAGGTACCTTCTGCAGAGGGTAAATGGTAATGTGGAAATGAAGTGGTGTAAGCCCTGTGAAGTCATCAGTGAAGTGAAGTGGGCACTTCAGGAGCACAAAGGAGGCATCAATGCTCCCTCTGCTTTTCTTTTAGAATTGGGAGAATGAGTGACTCATCTAAACCTTTAAGCTGAGTGATCCACTGTTGTTTCAGAGCCAGGTTCAGACACCCTTGCAGGCTGAAGGGAAGAAGTTTCCACAAACTTGAGGAGTGAGGAATTTTTGATAATATAATTTAGTGTTTTGTTGGGTAAGTAGAGCTACAGAGCATAATTCAGTTTCTGCTGCAGATATTAATTCTTGTTGCCCAGTATCCATATCTGTCAAAGAAAGATTTTACATACATAATATAAATTACATGCAGCCTACAGTTTTCATTCCACATGACAGAAATACTACAATAACCTTATGAAATATAATAACTTCAAGTTATCATATAATGTGGCACAAGGTGCATGTAAAGCAGAGAATTATACAGCCATTACGAAGCATCCATATCCTCAGAGTGCAAAGAAAAATGATATTCAATTTTCATGTGCAGTTTAGATTTGAAATTCCTTCTTGAGATGAAGACATTAATATTTTGATAGTAAAAGGTCATTTTTCAGTAGCATTCACAGATTGCCAGTAAAAGATAATGCTTCCCTAGTGGACAAGTTTCTTTACAGTGTGTCTTCCACATACTAATGAAATCCCCAGAAAGCAACGGTTGGTTCTGTAGTTCGCTAGATAAAGAAAATGGTAAAAAAAACCCCACACTTGAGAGAGTGCTTTGCGCTGAATAATGTACTTTATTTATTTCACCCCTTGGTTCTGCTTGCAGTATATTGAAAAATCCATTTAAATTTCAGATTTTTATGGATTTGTTTGTTATTCAGAAGTATTCAGTAAGCACTTATTACATTTTGGTATTCTCAGGGAAATGCTCACAGCGTGATCTAATGGTGACCTAAGTAATGCACAGTTGGTTTGTTTTCCCGATTGCATGACTTAAGAGCCATCCTTAGGAAGAGAGAAACCTCTATCTGAAAACTTCCTGAAAACCATGTATTTATATGATTGTTATCACCAGCCTTAGAACTGCCATTAACAGCTGCAGCATCTTCAGGATCTTCTTTCTCCTCTGAGAAATGCCTTTTAAAGTTCCCAGGAGTCATAGCTGGTTTTCATTCATATAGAGAAGTCTCACTCAGTGGTACTTGAGATAATTTCTTGGGGAATAATAGCAGAATTCATTGGGAATTTTCTGATGATAGAATTTCCCTCCTTGGGAAATTCCATTTTGTTGACATGGGAACTTCTCACAATAATGAAACAGTTTCAAAGAAATGAAAAGCCTGGGAAGGGACAGGGAGGAGCAACACAGAAAAAACCACTCACCCACATGCAAACAGCCTTGTGGTTTGGTTGTTCAGTGTAAATGGGGAAAGGCACCTCCGGCTGAGGTTCTGTCTCATTCAGAAAAGTTTGTTTTCTACTGGAAATCCCAAAGAATGACTTTGAGTCACCACAGATTTGCAGGGTGTGTGTTTCCTTTTGCAGATATCCTACTTAACGTAATTGACTAAATATTAATCATATCAGATTCTTGAAACTCCATAATCTGTATCCTGGGGGAATAGTTAAGCATCTTTTAACTCCGAAAAGTACCTTCTCTAGTTGTTATTATTTGATCTGGAGCTCCAAAATTGGAGAATTTTTGATAAATACGTTTAAAAATTTTGGGGACTTAATGCAGCACTTGCACATTTGTTACAAAATAAAGAGTAATTCGGCATCCTTACCTCTATTCTGTATTGTCCTGCTTTTGTTTTGCTATCCATCTTAAATATCCTGTAAGGCTAGAATCTCTTGTTCAGTTAACTATCCTGGGAAACAGTAACTCAGCATCTCTCCCTCCCTGCAAAGCAATTAAAAAAATCAAAGTGCAGGTGGCTACAGTCTTCCGTTTGACAGGTATAGCCTGCGTCCGTTGGGTTTAGATGCACACAGAGCTGACTGCACTGAACCCCAGAGCGTAGAAGTATCTCCAGTTTGGATGACATCTGGATGAAAATGCCTCCTTTAAAGTACACTGTAAAAATATCAGCTATTACAAGGGTAACACCTGCAGGATCCCACTAGAAAAATACTTCCTCAGCCGTCACTCTTCTATTAAAGAGAAAACCACATAGGGGTATAATTTAAGACATGCATTATCTTCCGCTCTAGACCCCTCTGCTCTCTAAGGAATCACCCACTGCACACGCACCCCACCACCAAAAGCTAAATTGCAGTGTATGTTATGTAAATCAAGCCCATGAATTCAAAACAAACTTTTCAATCAGAGAGGTAAAAGAAAAGTGGATGGACTTGAAACAGCTAGGACATGGCAGGGATCGACCTAGTCATCCATCATGGTCTAAGTCTCTGAGATACTACTAGTTGTTCAGCTTCTATAGAATAATCATTCAAAAGCTTATTTGACCACGTTCCATAGAAGAATTATCTATGAACACGTTTGATTAAGTACTTCACTAACCCACTACCAACTTTGCTATGAATAATCACAGAGCGCTGCAAAGCTAAGCAAGTAAAAAGATTTTTTAGTTCTTCAACATCGGGGTTTTTTAATATTGGTACAAAAATGGTTACGACAGGTGTAGTGTCCAGAGTAATCTGTCCTTTGACTAGAAAATAGCCCTGTGAGGAGCGACTGAGGGAGCTGGGGTTGTTTAACCTGGAGAAGAGGAGGCTCAGGGGAGACTTTACTGCCCTCTACAACTGCCTGAAAGGAGGCTGTAGTGAGGCAGGAGTGGGGCTCTTCTCTCAGGTGACCGGTGACAGAACGAGAGGACACGGTCTCAAGCTTCGCCAGGGGAGGTTTAGGCTGGACATTAGGAAGAAGTTCTTCACTGAAAGGGTAATTGTTCACTGGAATGCTCTGCCTAGGGAGGTGTTCAAAGAGAATTTGGATGAGGCACTTAGTGCCATGGTGTAACTGACAAGTAGGAGTAGGTGTAGGTAGTAGGTGTAGGTGTTGGGCCATAGGTTGGACTCGATGATCTCGAAGGTCTCTTCCAACCTTACAATACTCTGATGCTGTGTAATGTAAAGGTTAGTGCACATAGATGAAATTCGATACTATAGTTATTTTGCTGGAAGCTGAAGCCAGAATGGCTCCAGGTTAATTCTGAAGAAGGAAAGTACTATTATTTAGCATGTGGTGGCTTACAGCGATTCACTGTGTGTATGTTTATGGTGATGGGTATTTACCATTACACTGAGCAGCTCTAAAACCCTCCTATTTTTACTACTCAAAGTAAAAGGAGAAGGGATCTCTGAAGGGAGCTTCAGGTTCTTTCAAATAGATCTAAATTGGACTTTATACTGCTGCTTCTGCATGAAATCACAGCCTGCTGTTAAGTTTCGTGTGCCTGGGATTTTGTCTTACATCTTTGATAGCGCTGACTGCGCTCAGCACCGGCAGAGGAGGAGAAATTTTTTTCATGAGGGAAAACGAGACATCCCTTCAGAGTCTCATCGCTTTCTTCTTACTTTGTACCATTTCCCTGTCCTAATGAAGCCGTTCATTGTCCCAGCCTTAATAGCAGCTTTCCAAAATCCCAGCAGTGACCTTGAAGTCTCAGCCCCCCCCATGCCAAAAACATCTCACCCAGCTGATTTTTTTGGTTTGCTATTCCTGAATAATCTCATTTCACTTTAAAACCAAACCACAACCCTAACAGTCACAGTTGTGACAATTATGTTCTCACAGAATGGTTTGGGTTGCAAAGAAAATGTAAAGATTGTCTAATTCAATCTCCCCCTGCCATGGGCAGGGACGTCTTTCATAAATGATCTATGTGATAATTTATGCTCTAAAATGACATGTTTCTCTCTGATGCACTTCATAGTTCTTTCTCTACAGAACAATTGAAACTAGAATACAACTCTATTAAGCCGAATTATTTGGAGGCTGATTCTCTAATGCTGTCTGAGTGATAAATGGGTGTAAATTGCTATTGTTCTAACTTAGTAACAGGGCAGATACACTTTGCAGGAGTCCAAGTGACAGCAGCAAGGAGAGACCCAAGGGTGATTGCCTTCTGACCTACATAAACCAAGATAACATCAACAAGAATGACAATAGGAACAAAGTCAGGCAATCACCAGAGTTTTTTATCTGTTCCACTGATGTGGAGGATATCTCCAGGTAAAGGAAACAACTGGCACACCAAAAAAAGAATGAAAGATGCTGGAAGATGAAAGATGGAAACTCCTTAATGGTTGCTGAAATAATAATAAAAAAATCCCTCACAGCATCCACCAAAACCCGCTTTCCCTCTCTTCCTCCTCTCCATCTCTCAGTAGAGGATCTAGAAGAAAACTCCATTTTTGGTTCAGTAAATGGATCATACATTGAAAAAGAAATACTCCTCAGAGATGATGCTTCTTCTACTATTACTGCTGCTACTACTGCTGCTACTGCTACTACTACTACTTTGAAGTTGAACTCATAACATAAGATGCAAATTTAAACTTAAATTTCAAGTCAAATGACAAACATTTTAAATTCCAGGATGAAATATGGTCTCCAGTTTTGAATTACTTATTGTTATCTGAATCCTCTTTTCTCTGCATTTCTTATAAATATTGTTAAGGTTTAATAAAAAAGTTTTGTCATGATTATGGTAAGAATAATAAGGAAATAGCTTTTCAGCTGTTCAAGATAAATTTAAACGTGAAAATCTTGAATATGAAATATTATGTGTGTGGTTTAGTGTTGGGTTTTTTTTTTCCTTTTCTTTCTTCCTTCCCTTGACTCTAATGACTAGTTAAGAATTATAATTTCACAGATAATTCTTGATTTCCTCCACAGCCGTCCCTCTTTGAGACTCTTCAGAGAACACGAAACAAAGTTAGGCAGTTTTACTTGACAATGCAGAGATTTAAGAATAGGAATAACTTTCATTCTCAAGTCAAGAAACTCTGAGACATCTGTTTAAATTTAAACAGCCAACCCTTGTGTCCTTATTGACTTCAGTGGGAGCAGTGGCAGTCTTCAAGGTAACATGAATACGTGCTTTTGTTGGTTCAGGACACTACTGCCATTCTCAGCGCAGTCCAGCAATGAATGTGTACAACAGAAAATATGCGTGGCACTCGAACCAGAGGGGTTTTTAAAACACAGCACAGTCAGGCCCGTAAGCTGTGAAAATAATTCACAATGCTATATTTTTGATGTCTTCCTCTTGAAGTCAGATGAGCGTTACAAAACGGGAAAGGTTACGCAGCTGCAGACACGCACGGGCCAAGAGCTCTTATCTTCTTGTTACCTTACCGCAGACTGGGCTGATGGGCTTATAAACTAAGGGCTAGTTTAACAGCACCTTTGAAGAAAAGTATTTTAGATGTCATTGTTGAACAGTTGTCAGTAGAAAAACAGCCGCTTCAAGAGAAGTTTAAGACAAAGCAAACACTGATAAAGGTCAGAAGGTCTAGAGAGCCCGTACAGGGAGTGATTTCTAAACACCGGTGACAGGGCTGCTGTCACAGAGGGATCACCCGCTCAGGCTGCGTAGTTGCAGTTCAGCAGGAGCAGACTGTTTTTCATGTTGCCTGTTACCCTGAGGGAGGACAACCGCAAGTCATAGAATCATAAGGTTGGAAGAGACCTCTGAGATCACCGAGTCCAACCGTGCCTGTCTCCCCACTAAACCCTGTCCCTAAGGAACTCATCCACCCGGTTTTTAAACCCCTCCAGGGATGGCGACTCCACCCCCTCCCTGGGCAGCTGTGCCAATCCCTGACCACCCTTTCAGTGAAGAAATTCTTCCTAATGTCCAGTCTAAACCTGCCCTGGTGCAGCTTGCGACCATTTCCTCTTGTCCTATCATCCATGCAAGTATGGATTATTTTTTTGACCATGGGGAGTTGCACAACATCATCATTTCAGCCAGCACAGCTGCTTCCTTACATTCCCACCACTGAAAGATATTGGCTGGAATGGGGTGGCTTAGAGAAATGTAGCATTAAAACTCTTGTGCTGGAGTTGACCAGAAGTTGGTTGGTCTTCACAAAACACCAACAATCTGTCAGTAGCAGGAGATCAAGAGAAAAAAACTAAGCACGTGTGCTTAAGTGATGAGGTCAGGAAACTGACTTGGCTGAAACCTTCCGGTTGTCGGTTGAATCAGTTTCTTGGGCCAGTTGGACGAAGGGCCAATACTGGAATACGTGTTCAGGGTGGGAGGGAGTGCAGTACTTACATCATCTGGAACTGTTGTGAAGCTGCAGCCTAAGATCTGGGGCAAGTACAGGATGTCTTTCACTACCCTACTTCTTCCCATCTTTGGCTAATCAGTGATCCAGGGACCCGCAGAGGCAAAGTTGGATTTGGATTGTCAGAGTTAACTGCCACTGTAAACCCATCCCCTGTGCATGTCATTAATCTCACTTTGAGCCTGCTGGTACATCTGACAACCCCAGATTTCAGTGGCAGTTTGTTCTGCTGCTGAAGTGTCCTTAAAAAGAATTACTTTGCTTTGAATACAAGAAAACCACGCATGTCCTTGTTCCTGTCCAGTCACATAAGGCAATCACAATTGAACTTCAGATCTGGTCACCCAGCAGTTCTAAAAACAAACAAAGAGGAAAAAAAATGACATGGTAGCTGCAAATATGTTCCATAAACTTGTGTTTTCTCCTCATTTTCTCATTTTCTTAAATAGGACTATAATTTCTTTTGTTTTCAAAATCATCAGTCCTCCCCTTCCCCAGTTTTCCACAGCACCCATCATCAATGAATGGCAAGAACTAATTATTTTGGAATTGATCTCAGTGCCGGAAGAAGTTAGAATATTATACTTTCAATTGCAATACAAGAAAATTGCAGGATGGGACTGGTCATTCCATTCCCAGTTTCACAGAGAGAAGATGCACAGGCTGTGCGAGTCTGCTTGCCCTTTAGCAGCTGGAGGAAACCGTTGCATCTTTACATACTTCAAACAACTGTCTTGGCTCTATATTTAATAAACCCCCTCCCTTGTACCCACAAAAAGATCCCTAGTTGGGTTTCTGTTCGCAGAGCAGCGCCGTGTGACTCCCTCAGGAGTCTGTCAGTTCCATCAGGGATGTCGAAGATCCGCTCTTCTCAACATTTTTGAATGACGAATATGGCTAAGGATGATAAAAAAATCAGAGAGATCATTGATCTTAAGTGGAAAATCTGGATTGCGGCAGTATTTGTTGCAGAGTTTTTACCAAAAGAAAATAAGTGTTCTTTCTAGAGCAAATAGGGAACGTAACTATGATCTTTTTTTTTTTTGCATCTCTGAAATATAAATATTTCATAATCTTTGAACTGGAATTTTATAATCTCGGTGATTTGGTTGCAGTTACTGTAAAAACAAGGATAAGCTTTGCATTATTAACTGATGTGGGTTTTTCCAGACCGAAACAAAACTCTTTCTTTTTACATATTGTCACTTTGAGTAATCTTAAAAAAGGGAGAATCCTGAAAGTAGGCTTAAAGTTTTAATAGACCTGGGTTTGATTTAACTTCAGAGCTCGCATCCCCGTGCTGTCGTTTCAACACACACTCAGCTCTGTACTAAATCAAAGTTCCTCTGGACAGTTGTTTATGTTGTCTCCTGTTAGATGGGTTGTCTCTCACTTTTCCAAACAGTAAAGCTGTCACACTGTGAATGCCGAGTGAAGGCTTGGGATTTCACTGTCATAGCTGTAGGACCTCAGCGGGTTTATATTATGTCTGTGAAGTTTTGGAGTTAATTAGGTTAACACGAGAATAGTCGTATGCTGCAGGCTTCATTATGATATCAGAAATAAAATGGTGAATAACAAATGCTGTTTAATTACATCTTCTAAAGCGTAGAGTCATGGAAGTCTAAGTATATTTCTAAAAATAAATGCAATAAATTCATACTTGGATGGCTAAAATTAGATATCCAAAGCTTTGTATAAGTTCCTAAATAAAAAATACCTCTTCTTAAAGTTGGCAAGCTGCTACATCTTTCACCAATGTAAAAAACATGTTCTGGAAGTTGAAACTGAGCCTAGTGAATACGCTTTTGATATTTGGAGTCTTTTTTCTCCTCAGTCTCTTTGGGCTCCTTTTAGTTGTAATACAAAATAATCCTATTTTCTTGATCCTACTCAGATATCTTTCTTCTTCTGGATGCTCCTTCAACCCCGTCACAGCCAGAAGATTTAAATATAGCTGAGCTCTCTGAAAAGGTAACTGATTTTTGTGGCTAAAAAAATAAACAAACCAAAAGAAGCTGTGGAATTCTTATTTTTTTTTTGGTCGAAAATAGAAAACAAGGTCAACATCCATTTAAGTTCAAAACCAATTAAACCAAATAGAATATAGGAAGGTACTATTCTCCAGACATGTCTGTGTGACTTTATAGCCTATGACTCTTGGCCACTTTAATGAGACTCAGGTCAGATCTGTAATACAAAATTTTTGCTGGAACAGCTCTGTTGACGAGGAAGGTGGTAAAGTGTGATACGTGATTGACAGAACTGTGCTGGTGGAATCGCTGGTGTAAGCACAGTCGTATTGGCAAAACTGCACTTTTGCTGATGCTTCCCTTTATTCTGAGGAGTGTGGGGGGGAGAGAGGAAAGGAGAGATAGTGTAAGATTGAATAATCCTAGGCAAAGCAGTTTTGTTTGTTGAAAGTGGTTTCACATTAGGAAGGGGCTGTTACTAAAATGTATAGATGATTAGAATCGGCCAGACAATGAGAGTGTCTCATGCTGGCACTTCAAACATGCACTTTGGTGTTAAGTTAGGGTAAGTGGGTGTGATATAGAGAGTCTACATTTACAATGGGGTCTCTAAAACTCCCTTTTAAAATAAAAATATAACAAACAGAAAAAGGAAGAATCACACCGTCTCTGAAAAGTAATCCCAGATTTTCACGTGGAGCTGAAACAGCTTCTCATTGGAGAACTGGAAATCACAGATGTCTGTCATGTATCACAGTATCACAGTATTGTAAGGTTGGAAGAGACCTTTGAGATCATCAAGTCCAACCTATGGCCCAACACCTACACCTACTACCTACACCTACTCCTACTTGTCAGTTACACCATGGCACTAAGTGCCTCATCCAAATTCTCTTTGAACACCTCCAGGGATGGTGACTCCACCCCCTCCCCGGGCAG
>VWPV01021891.1:61019-80948 GCA_013389885.1 Geococcyx californianus
GGTGATTGGCCATTGGAATGCGCTGCCTGAGGAGGGGGTGGAGTCACCATCCCTGGAGGTGTTTAAGGAGAGATTGGATGAGGCTCTTAGTGCCATGGTGTAGTTGACAAGTAGGAGTAGGTGTAGGTGTTGGGTCATAGGTTGGACTCGATGATCTCAAAGGTCTCTTCCAACCTTATGACACTGTGACACTGTGACACTGTGATACTGTGATAATGTTTCATTGTGCAGCTGAAAATTTGCATTCGCCATTTAAAGGCTGAAGATCTCGGAGAGGTTGCTTGGCTGCACTCAGTCAGTTCCTGCGAAAGAAGAAATGGAGCAAATTGGGCAGAACTGATGCCAGATTTGACTCTGCGAAGCCAAAGCAGCCACACCAGTTTTACCAAGAGACTTGTCTGCTCTCCAATCCCTCCATACCTACTGACTTACTGAATTACTCTGCTTGTCTATATATGCAGTTTAATGTCATTTTAAATACCATTAAATACCATCATGTATTTAAAGACAGAATTATGGGCAGACCTTGAAGTTTTTTCATATGAGCCCATATTATGAAACCTAAGATTTTTGGCTGAGACTACCATGCAGTCTTTCTTTGACTTATGCAGAATATTTCACTTTATGTTCTCTAAATGCTTTTTTTCCCCTTTCTTTTATTTTTTTTTTCCTCCTACCTGTGGCATTTCTTTACCCCTGAGTTTTCTTGGTGTGTTTACTTTCAGGATGCAGTTGATTTTCCCAGAAAGGTGAAGAAGCAGCCTTCTGTCATTTTTTCACTTCATCTAAGTGTAATAGGAGGTGTTCATTCACCATTTTCACTGTTTAGTAACAGTGGAGCAAATCACACCTCCTGCTGGGAGCCTGCCCAGCTGTTTCCAAGGTATTGTGTCTAATGGAACTGGAGAGTGATGGTATCATGTAACGGCAGTTTAAAGGGGCATCAAGAGCTCTGCAATGTGAGCAGAAATAAACTTTGAATAAAAAAAGACAGGTCTTTCAGCACGTAATATTTGATTTCTTTAGATGTTCAATATTTATCTCTTTTCTCCTAATTCTGATTCCTGGCTAAATTCCCACGTATTAATCAAGGAGAGAAAGTGTATAGAATCTGCTAGAAGACTATACAACAGACAAGGATCTTCCAGCTTGAGGAGGGTGCTCAGGAGCTCAAATTCTACTTTATTTTATTCTCGTAAGGGAAAATATAGCTCATGAGTACGTTGCTGCTTTCACATTTTGCTAAGACCTTATTTAATTCCAAATTGATAAGGTTTAATTCCACTCCTTACTGGCGTGAATTTGTATATTTTCATTGAACCGAGCAGTTCCATTGACAGCACTGAAGATGCATTCTTACTGCAGATCTTTAACAGCGGGTTTGCAAATCATATGTGGGTTCCAGCTCAATGAAAAATACGCAGTAGAGAGAAATGTCTGGTATCCTGCGGTAAGTCAGTTTATTGAACTATAATTTCCATGCTTTTTAGCAGTATGCATGATGCTCGCCCTCACAGCGTTTGTGCAGCCATCTGAGGGAGAAAAACTGCAGCTTCCTTCCTCCTGGGTCAGCATCATTAGTATGCTGTAGCTGCTTGCTTCAGGTTGTGCTTAGAACAATCTCACTGAAACACCCTAAGCATCTACCCTTTTCATTAGTGGATTTAAACCGAACCGGAATTACCATTGACAGAGTTTATTGCGGACGTTGCAGAGGTGAGAACAGATGCCAACACTGCTGGAAGTGGGGCAAAGTGTTGGATCTGTCTAAAGCATTACCTGTCTCTACTACCATTCTATTCAAAGACTTCATGGTATTTCATATTTTTTAGCTTCACAAAATTCTGCCGTGGCAGCTGTGCCTTTAATTTACAAGAGAGGAAGTTAGAGTGTACCTAAACACCTTGCCTAAAGGCATACAGGAAGCTTGCAGCGACTAGGGAAGTCAAATGCTAGATAAGTTCCCTGTTCATTAGACCTTTCTTCCTCATTAAATAACCTTTGTGGTCGTAGATGAGAATGAAGGGGATGTTTACTGTGAAATGTAGTGTCAAACACAGGTTCTAATGCTTTTCCATGACGGATAACAGCGCAGTGGATGTGCCTGAGCAATTGCTAAATGCAAGCTGGAAAATAGCAAAAATGATAGCAAGATTTTTCTTGGAAATGCATATAGGCTGTGTAAAAATTGAAATTATTTGCATGTAAATAATTCACAACTGAAGGAAAACTGGCTCGAGATGGAGCAGCAAACCCCTACAAGTCAGTAGATTTTAAATGAGAGTGAGTAATGGAAAGCGTTTGCTGTTGGATCACACATTGTGCTCTCACAGAATTCAGCCAGAGATGAAATGCAGCCATCGAGCCCTGTGTGTGAGGAACTAAAAGATGTGATGTGGATGGTGGAAAGCATTTAGGTATTTACAATTTGTTATTGCATACCACAGCAACTGTGAGATAGTAAGACGAAGATTAACCGCTTGCCAGATAACATCGTATCAAGCATCTTTACTGGGGTTGCACAACTTAATGCTTATCTCCGAATTCAGGGAACTATCCAAGAGCCTTGTTTCACAGAAAGTCTTCTTCCTTACATTTAAGATGATTCAGAGATAGAGATTTGGGGGGAACTCTGGCTGTTGACTTGCCACAGGGCATCCTAGGGGAAGATAGTGAGACAGGTTGGATGGGACTGGAATAGTTTTATACAATCATACGCAGAGTCTTTATGCCAAACTAGAGAAGAAAGCACTTTAAATTGCTTTGAAAAGCCACGTGGTTTCCATTTGATCCTGATTTGTCTCAGGTTGCTCTTAACGGTCCCACCTACCACAATCCAGGGTGTTACACAGTTCATAATCCTTTCGCTTCACTTCTGCGTGCAGAGAGTTCATGATGGCTGAGTGTTGCTGGAGGGTACACTAGATGGCATTCTTGATAACGGTGCATTTCTAGATACACTTGCTGATGTTCAAATATGGTTTAGGTATTCCTGGAATAATTTCTGCAAGTGTGCTAAATTCCTCATCTGTGGTAGTCATTTAAATGCTACACCTCTACTTCTGGCTGCACTTTCCTAGATACAGTGGAGCGGGTGACTGGTGGTGAAGATCTGACAGCTCATTAACAAGTCATCATTCAATTGCTAGCTTACCTGTTTAGGGATTGCAATCTCTTCAGTAGAAATAAGACCGCCTCTACTGACTTCAAAGGGTGTAAGGTTCTTTATGGTAGCTCTGAATCTGGTCCACTGTCTTTAAAACTGTACCGCTTGAAAGCCCTCCTGTGGAGAAGCCTGGGGCAGGCAATCGTGGTGACCTCCTTTATGATCTCATTGTAACATTTATCCTCTGTCTCCTTGTAATATTTGGCAACACCAAGTTGCATTTAACGTTAGATAAAAAACCAGCTTGGGGCAAAGCCATCTCTGTTTACATTTTAAACTGCAGAGCATTCTTTGGAGATCTGTAAAAATAAAAGCCAAGAGGGCTAATGTCCGTCTCTTCGGTGGCCCTTATCTGCACCATATAAATGAACGCAATCGGTACTTAGAGTTCTTGCAGGAGATAAATCTATTGTTATTTACATTTTTGTTAGCAATCCAAGAAAATTCAGGCATGAGATTTGTTAAAAATAAATATTTATGAATTAGATATAATATTTCTATCTGACATGCATGTAGCTATGGGAGGATTTTATGCTGTATTAATATAAAAGAATGAAGTGTGATCAAAATGTCTGTATTAGTTTGATTCAAACCATGTAAGAAGGAAGTAATCTGTCAGTCAGGATTTACTACTCGCTAGAGGGATATTTATCAATCATTCTAACTGAAAAAAAATATCAAAGAGCAGACTCAGCCTAAATATTCATCGTTATTGTAGCTTTTTATGTTCCAGATACGATTTCCCGGTCAGTGATTGTTTTTTGTGAATAAACTGCTACAAGGCACATGCAAAAGATAGAATCACTGAGCTGAAAGAGATCTTAAAACTTCATCCAGTGCATCTGCATGCTCCAAGACAGGATGTAGTGGTTTTAATCTATGTCAGATAACTTCTTCTGACCATCATCTTTTGGTTCCTGTTTGCACGGCGTTTTTAGCATATGTTAAATATGGCCAAATAAAAAAATCCAGTCCAGCCAGATCTGTAAATATTAAATATGTTCAACATTAACTTGAACATTCAGCTGAGCAAAATGGGGAAGGAATGCAGTGTGTAGCAATAATGTTTGTTCTTCATTAAAGGAGTTGCTTTATACATTCTAAAATTGTTTTGGTGTTAATATACTGTATATGATCGATTAAATGTATGTTCCTCTTAAACTTACTGAATATGTTATTTGGTTATCCCTGTTATTGATTTTCCATCTGTACCCGTTGGAACCCAAGGTCCGAGTGGGGTCCGTCACGCTGTCACGTGTAACTAGCTCAGCCAAGAAGTCTTGTAAACATTAAAAATTACAGCTGCTAATTCATGAATAATGTCATCTGGAGTTTGATTCGTGTAGCTGTGTTATCTTTTGATGCACAGGGCCGAACCTTTCCCTGCGTTTCATTTCACCCGTGGATTTTAGACTTCAGAGTAAGTTAGAGGGGAAAAAAGCAGGAAAACATAGAGGAAACTACCCAAATATTTTTAGTGTTGTCTTGCACGGAGTGATCTGTTTCACCTGAAAATGGTTTATCCAGTAAATTTAACCGGTTTTGAAATGCCTGAATATGCTCTAACGTGTTCTGGTGCACTCAGCATTTGAAACTACTCTTCAAAATACATGCTTCAGTCAAGGTTGGACAATTGGTTGTTTATGGTGTGCCTGTATGCACCCCGTGTGTGTGTGACACTCAGCACATCCCTGCTACAGTAATAAGCAGCAGTTTCTAACCTGAAAGGATAGACTATTGTTTTGAGCTTTTCACTGTGTTTATTATGTGCAACATGTCTAAGCATTTGATAATCTCTTTCATGCGTGACATCATTCCTCTTTCCTGGTGGGATGAATTCCCATGCCAACATCAGCACTCAAGACAACCTCACGAACTGTCTTAGCACTTGTACATAACAATTTGGATGAGTCAAACCCTATTTACACGCTAAGCAAACCAAAATTTGCTGATATAAACACATTGGTGGATAAACAGAAGCAATGGTAAGGACCATCAGACTGTATTTACTGATTTTATTCTGAATAAACAAGTGTTTGGTCTTGCCATTTTCTATCTTTAGTGTCATTTATTTAAAACTCTTTTCCTGTAACATCTGCTTCAAAACACAAGATCTGTACAGGTACAGTTACACCATTCTCTAAAAGACCATGCAGGCATAATATTGACCTAAAGGTGAATATCAGGCTATTAACAAAGCCTTAATTGATTCCAGGTTTCATAATGAGATTGCAGAGTTCTGTACAGTGAGCAGCTGCAGCGAGTTGAACCCCGTGTAATTTTTAAAGAGAAATTGTAATAATTCTTTGTTACATTGCAATGTTCCCTGTAAAAGGAGTCATACTCCAGCTCTACCAAGCAATCACTGATTCCTATATTACATACATTAAAAATGTACAAGTATGCATACATGTGTGTATGCAGACATATCACAGTATCACAGTATCAGNTGCATCTATGTGTGTATATATATATATGGGTATACAAAGATACATATGTATACACATATAAACATCTATTTATGTACACAAATACATAAAGTCACAACCATGCACATTTCTGGCATATTTATAGATTATACTATTTCATAGCTATAGAGAAGTCAATCCAGTCATGCTTTGAACACAGAGTGAATTTTGTGGTGGTTTTTTTTAAGCTGTGATGTCAAAGTTATTTTCATTAGGAATCTGAAAGAGGTAAATTTTGGATTCTTTTTTGTGCAAGAAAGGATAATGCACAATTATGCTTTAGATGTCTCAAATCTCATTAGAACAGGTAAGGGCACAAGTAAAAGTTATTTTATTTAGGCTTTCGGAGAAAATAATAATTTTCACAGTTCATTTGCTCTTGTTTTACTCCTTACAGCTGTGCATGGAGTCTGGTCTGCAGGTTGTTATAAAATCTTGATGTTCCTAGTTGGATCATCTGCAGAGACTGATTGAAAACATGCTTCACTTTTGATGTGTTCCACCCTCCAGCTGCCCCACCCCACATTTTGCCTCCGTATTTTCTTCATTATACTCTTCCTGGAATGCTGAGCGTTTCTGACATTCGTAGACCCATGAGGACGGCAAAGGTCTAGCTTGCGCGATTAGACCCAAATTACATCTCATATCCTATACTTAAATAAATCTCAAAGTACTGTCTTAAACTGAAATGCCATACCGTATCACAAAGATTTAGGCATTGGATATTGACGTTAGCTTTGTGTTCTCTGGCTGTTACTGGGTGCAGTCAAAAGCGTAATATTAAGGCTTTTATTGTATCCATGTTGTACTGGAGCTGCACGTCGAGCAAAAATGCATCAAAATATGTGTTATATCACTAAGAGACGATGTAAATCTTTATGGAGTCTTTATTCTCACGCTGAAGGCTGGTTGATCCCTTCCTTTTTCTTTTATGAATGGATAGATAGACCACCTCAGAGCCAGAGGCAGGAGACCAAATCATATCATCTCTGACCAAGAAATACTGGAATCGGCGAGCATGTGTGGTTCTGAGATATGCAGGGTAGAGCGTGCAGCCAGCAGACCTGGAGACTGGCCACACTCAGCCCTATCTTCTTTCTGACCAGAAGTAATTCCTCTGTCTGACAGTGGTGTATGACCTTATTTGTCCCCGTTTTGCAAACTGAGCAGAAGCTATTTTTGTGGATTCCACATGGAAACGTGTCTATAAGAGGCTGAATTATTAAAGAGGGTGGAAATTACAATAATATACTAAACCTCTATGTTCATGCTTTATGTATAAAGTATATCTTCTTGGATTTCCCAGGGTAAACATTGCCATGTTGTAGGATGATCTCTCTCATCACAGAGACCACGTTACAGCTAACAATCTCTTAATATTTGTGTTCAACCTGAAGCAGATACCAGTCACAGCCACTTCCAGCCACTTTGTATGTGGTATCTGAATAGGGCACAGCCTGAGTCTGAGAGTCTTTTAAGCTTTCAGGAATCTTTCAGTTCCTTGTTGCTTATCCTCAGGCAAACGTAATCAGTGTAGAGCTCCAGGTAACACTGGCAGCCGGAGGAGGAAAGATGAATTCCACACGCTTGTTGAAGCTTGCTTTGTCGCTTTGTAGAAAGGAATGTTATATTGTGGGAGTTTTAAGCAGAAAGCACAGTTGAGGCAGCCACTCAGTAGCAAAGTCACAAAGACTGTGTCATTCCCAGGGGAGTCATCATCACCCTTCTGGTTTATTTCTGGCCCAAAGAACCTTAGTTTTTTTCTCTGCAGCCGATTAGCTCTGAACACCAACTGAAGAAGGAAGAAATAAATTTGGCAGAGGAAGGAATTAGCTTTCATCTCTGTCTTCCTGGGAAGCCACTATGTTTTAAAAAAGGGTTCAGTTGCACTGTGTCCTTCTCCAATAATCCGGTAGCTGTGTAAACACTTCACCTTTTCTGAGGGGTCAAATCCAGTTTGTGTGCATACGTTCTGCCCTGATAATGTGTACCAGGTCAGGAAGACCCTGTGGGGACTTCAGTGAAAGAACACCTGCTTGATGCCCAGCCTCTTCTTCGGGGTGAGTTTTGCAGCTCAATGTTCAACCATGTGAAAACATAAGTGCTTCTGCAGTTATAAAGAAGTTAAGCTCTTTGGGAAATCTAAGGTCACAAAAGAAAAATGATGGTTATGTGGCACCTGAACACAGTCCTTCAGGAACAGCATTTCAATTGTAGATACCAAAATATCACCCTTTCCACAGAGAGGTGTTTATTTTGTTTATTTTAGGTTTGGTTTCAACCTTAAACCCCAGGCCAGATAACAGCTTACTTATGAAATTGGCCCTTTAGTCACCTGTCTGTTCTCTGAGCTGGCTCTCAACGTGTCAGATTTGCAGCTCTTTAACCATGAGAACATCGATTTGAGAAGAGAAATTTTGGTCTTCTGAATACATACAGTGCATAAGGGAAAGAGTGTGCTCAAGGCAAGCTCTTTCTCAGCAGACCAGGGTGGCAAGGAGTATAACGGTAAAACACGATAGTATGAGTCAGCTCCTATTTCTCACCTCAGGTAAAAATCTTCTCTTTGAAAACACATTGCCATTGATTCAGAACAGGCCAGAATTTCTTCTTGTAATAATGTAAGACTTAGCATTTACCTAGCGTATGGAGCACTGCATAATTTAATTAAAAACTTAGGAGGTTTCAGAGTGTTTAGACAAAGGATTTTTTAATTTTTTTCAATATTTTTTTTAGCATGAAGAATATATTTTCATAGCAATGCTATTATCTGATATACTCATCTCTGAAGAGCTTGCTTTCTCCAAAAGCAGGAAATTATTCTGATAGCAAAGAAGGGTACATTCATGCAAATAGCACTTACAAAACCACTTCCTTTGAAGAAATAACATAAATTATAGGGCAGAAGGTGTTTAGGCATGTTACGTACTGCTGAAAGAATTAGGCACGATCAGCACAATAGTACAATCATTTTTATCAGCTATTTTGTATGAATTCAAGAAGCTTCGTGTCTTGTCCATTGGAGGAAGCTGCCTCCTTATGGCTGGACAAGTGAAGGATCAGTTCATTAAGCATGTACAGCCCAAACGGACATGTCTTCAGGAAATGGAAGCACCCATCGGAGACTCAACCTTTGTTTTTTCCTGGCGCAACAAAGATCTGATTTCTCACTGCATTAGCAGCATAGGGGTTTTTTTTGCAGTCCTTAATGTAAGATTCCAACACTCTGTGGGCAATAAAGTATAGGAACGGTGAAATCCAGTGGGATATTCCAGCAAGAATAAGCGCTAAGCATAAAAAAACTGTAATAAATTGTTAACAACTCCCTGCAGATGCCCCTATTTTGCTTTGTTCAACAACTTACCATTTCTGAGACATCTGCAGTAGAGGTGGGTTTGTTCACAGCACTTCAATGAAATACTTTGCCTTTTACATCGGGCGTTGCCCTTCATGTTTAATATCCAAATCAGGCAACAAGCAACTCCTTTGTGCTTAGAGAACTCCAACATTGTGGTTGGAGTTTTGGTGTATGTTTTGAAATGAATTGTACTAAATTATATTTCTGGAGATTTTAATTTGATTTACTGGTTCCTTACCCTTAATTGGATTATTTGTTTAGTGGGAACACTTGATAAGGACACAAGGAAATATCTGACTTGTTTAAACTCACATATCCCTCTTTGGGAGGCCCTTCCAATCTACTCCCTGTGAAATTTCTGAGCCACACAGTTTAATTTAATAGCTACTGATATATACAGACTTCATAATTTCCTGAATCCCATTTTGAACCTAAATATATAGATCTATTTGGGGAGTCTGCAATCTGCTTGTCGCAACAAAGTCAAACAATTATGCTTTGAGCTGATCTATCAGATCTCAGTAGAGTGTAAAACCCTAACTGTTTCGCGTTTATTAGGTGAGACCACATTGGAATCATGCGAGAATGTGTGGTAAGACTGTTTAAGCATATTGGAAAAATGTAAGAACAGCGATATGACTCCTGTGTGAAAGGTCAAAGGTTATAAATAAGTGATTTTTGAGATTTAATGCAACTTCAGACCCTTTAGTCTATTTGTAATACTCACCTCTGGCATTTTACCACCTGCACTACCTTGACACCAAGGCAGAAACCTGTCATTCACTGTGCTGCAGTCTGTCATGTAAACTTCATTATATTTGTTCGCTTCCAGACCCTGGAAAGGGTCACTTTACAAGTTCATTAGTAATAAAAAAATTGCTGAACTCTCGATGTCTCACCTAATCATTGGAAATAATTCATATTTCCACTTCTATTAATAGTAGTGTCTATTTTAGAAAGACAATTAATGGCTTCTCTGAGCTAATAATTATCCTCAAAAAGATTAGTTCTGATGATCACTCCTCCTTCCCTTACCCCTGCTTTTAAAATTTCATACAGCCTTTTTTTGCTAAGAATTCTTAGACACAACCATGAAGCACTGTATCATCATCCAAATTTATATCCCATCATGAGGTTATACCAATTGTATGATCACATACAGACAGAGCCATATAAAAAGTAGGCTGGAGTGCACTTTTCACCTGATGATAGTGGTCTTCATTTGATGTTTGAGAGTTGTATGGATTCCGCCTTTACAAATGTCAAAACAAAGAAGCTACTGCGTTTTGGTGGCTTGAAGAGAGTTTTCATAATAATAATAATTAACAAGTGTATGTCTACAGCTACCAAAATAGGATATTCTGCATTCCTTAAATGAAAGCAAGACTAAGCTTTAAAAAAAACCCCAGCAATAACTTTTTTTTTACAAAGGATGTTTAAAGTGACACTTGCAGAAGTGGGTATAATTATTCAGTTTTGAAAGTCATATTTCAAGACAACCAAATAGCTGGTCTTTCATTAGGTTTAGACTTCACAATGTAAAATAGAAAATTTTCACTCCACTTAACAATCTTTTTGTAATCATAATATTACGAAGATTTTAAAGAATCATGCTATTGATTTCTCCCTCCAAAACTTCTAGGGAAAGTCATATATTAAAGCAAAGGTTCCAGAGCAGAGAGGCTGAGCAGAAAAATTATAGAATCATTTCATTCCCCTTATATTTGTTTTACTTTTCTTAAAAATTACATCCTAGTCAGAGATTAAGACAGGCCAGGGAAGAATCATTCAACAAAAAGTAGCCCTGAAAGAACATAAACATTCTGACGTAGTGGTGTTATACTCAATACTCTGATCAATGCCTGGAGCTGATTACTCAATAAAATACTTCTAAGAAAACGTTAGAAACTTAATTTTCGTTTGTCAAGAGTGGGTACGATCAGACTGGGAAACTGAGTAAAATGTCTTTAGTTATTATATCATATAGCAATTAGGTATTACTCTTGTTCATTAAATAAATAAATAAGTAGATAAATAAATAACCGAATAAATAAACAAATAAATGAATAAACAAACAACCAACCAAATAAATAAATAAATAAATAAATAAATAAATAAATAAATAAAATGAGATGGGGCAAGGTAAGAAGTCCTGTAGTCTTTGCTTTGTTTGATGTATTATGATCCAGTAGAGAAAGGTATAAATAATAAGATATAGAAAACCTAGCACCCTGTTCCATCTAGGAATATAGAAACTACCTTCTTCTTAAGTCTTTGGTGTTTGGTTTGTCATTATGAACTTGATCACCCTCAGAAACGCTTCTCCCAAGGGATATATCCTTTGTGTGACAAAATGATTTCTGTTGTAACAGTGAATGTCCTTTGAGGTTTTGACTGGATAGCAGGTGCAGTCGTAGGGTGATTGAAGGAGAATGAACGCAGAGTGAGAAATTCGAAGGGATTTACCCATGATTACCTGCTTTTAGTACTATAGCCCTGTTGTAAAGTTAAATATATTATTAAAAATAAGATAAAATCCTTTTTGGAATAAACAATATTCTTTATAATTAAGCTGTTCCTCAGCTATTTTAGTGCTTGTGAATGGCACCTAAAGAAAACGAAAACGCGATGATACAAGCTACTGATTTGTTGCTGAAACTTTGAATCTTAATCTGTTACTTTATATGGAAACAACGTTTTCACATCAAACCTGATTGGAGTCAGTGGATATTCATAGAAAATATAACTGGGTTGTTTTGTGTGGTACTGCCCATGTCTGAGGCTTCAAAAATTGTTTTACGTAGACACTCAATGTATGTAATGGTTTTCCCATCTTGCCAACCGCTACTCAGCATTGCATAACGAGTAAACTGAGTTCTTAATCTTCTTTAGAGCTTCTCTAAACTCCAGATGTTCTTTGGGCTGTAAAGAATATTTCAAGAGGAAGGAATAGTTTGAGAAACATTATTAAAAAAATTAAATGAGGCCTGACTATGAACATAAGGATCCATGCAACGCTTCTACCAAAATGTCTGTCAACAAACAGTAAGCCAGCCATTAGAGCCAGTCATTCTCTTCATATAAAGAAAAACCACAAGAGAGAAATTTAAACCCTTTTGTAAAACAACGTCCGTAGTCAAGTTAAAAAATCCAAAGACAAAGGGACGGGATTACCTCCTTAATACATTTATAAAACAGTAGGTGCTCACTTTCATGAAACATTTACCCCCTAAATCTTCAAAGTATACAGCTTTTCTCAAGGAATTTGACTGGAATCAACCAGCTAAACTTTGCCTAACAATGGAAAATGGAAGTTATTGTTTCTTCTTCAGTTAAGAGTTTTAATTTGTATTTATCCTGTATCTTAAAGTGCTCTGGCTTTGAGATTTACAATTGTTCTTTGTTCCTGTGCAGATCTCAGCATGCAAAGTGTTTAAGAGGTAGGGATAAATGAATCTCAGCTATTCAGCTATTTTAAAGCTTATGAAATATTAAAAAGTTATACAAGGATATGCATAGCAAACAATAGTAAGGACTGAGTCGAGATCTTCAAGCATTTTTTTTCTCACGATGCATTCTATTAAGTCTTCATTTTAATATAACAGTGACATAATAGAAGAATATAGGTCAAAAAGAATCTATACAATTTCTTCATGGGCATGTTTAGTTTACATAGTCACAAACCAAAATGCTAAGAAGAGAAATGTCAGCACCATGGCTGCTATTTCACAAACTTCCAGCTTTCCCAGTAGCTGAAAAAGAAGCAAAGGAAAAGCTGACAGATTACCTAGAGATCTAAATTCCTATTAAGGCTGTGAAACAATTATAATTTGCAGCTGCTTCAGAAGATTGCAAGAAAAAGAAATGATAGCAACAGATATTGAAAACTGGGATAGATAACAAGGTTGAAGGTGACATTATGGCTGCAGGGACTTTTGTGCACTTTGGAAAGACTCTTAAAAGGTTATTGGTAGAAAGGAGAAACCAGGGAGCTAACGTTCATCTTGTCTCTGCAGCTAATCTTTTTCTTCTGCATTCTGAAAAACGCCTCACAGGCAAAACATCACCTCTAACCTTGTTTTCTGTTCTGTGTATTTTATTAACCTTTCTTTTTCTGAGTCTGGTTTTCACTCAAGTGTAGCCCCGACAGCAATCTAGGTTGACTGATTATTATTTTTTTACAGTGAGTGAGGTGTTACTGTGATATTATTTCAGAAAAAAAGCACCATGTTCAGTTGCCATGGCAATTAAACAATAATAACTATAGTCTTTACTTGTCTATCAGAGTTGTCAATCCAGCTCCTGCTTCCTAGTACCAAATTTGGCATATTTTTTTTTTTTTTTAACAGTCAATATTGCTTCATTCAGGTAATGCAGCCGAACTTGTTCTGAAGTAGGAAACAGCTGTGGGCCCGTTAGTAGCCAGACAGGAGTCTAGGTGGCCCTGGCACGAGTCTGTGATGGTCAAGTGCTAGACTTCAGGAACAAAATTTCTTTGTCACAGCTGAGATGACAGATAAAAATGAAGGCAGTTCTGTGTAACAGTGACCTTTTACAGGCACAGACAATATTTCTGGTTAGAATTTTACATCACCATCACTATCCTTGGGTTTCCAATCTTTCGACACTTCTGGGGTTGATTCATCCCTGTCTGCACCTGCCTGAAAGGAGGCTGTGACGGGGTGGGGGCTGGGCTCTGCTCACAAGGGACAGCGATGGGGTGAGAGGAAATGGGCACAAGTTGTGCCAGGGGAGGGTTAGACTGGACATTGGGAAGAATTTCTTCATTGGAAGAGTAGTCAGGGATTGGCACAGCTGCCCAGGGAGGGGGTGGGGTCACCATCCCTGGAGGGGTTTAAATGACGGGTNGATTGGCCATTGGAATGCGCTGCCCGGGGAGGGGGTGGAGTCACCGTCCCTGGAGGTGTTTGAGGAGATTGGATGAGGCTCAGTGCTGTGGTTTAGATGATGAGTAGATGTTGGTGTTGGGTCACAGGTTGGACTCGATGATCTCAAAGGTCTTTCCCAGCCTTGTGATACTGTGATGAAGGAGCAGTCCTGAAGAGTTGCTTTAATTTTTACTATCTCTTCTTCTTAAAACTGGACATCACTTATATCCTGGCTGTATGTTTTGTCTGAAAACTTCTATACTTGTACTTTTTTCCTATTTCTTCATTGATAACTCTTTCACGTTCTAGTTTTGTCTTTTCATTTTCCTTGTCTCTTTCAAATAGTGCATCACTTAGTTAATTCTACTCAGTGCTACTGTTTTTCCCGTCCTGGACCTGACATGATGTTGACCAGACACCACTACATCCTCACTCCCAGTACAGCTTGCCTGGTTTGTATCTTCACACCTCAGTCTTTTCAACAAGAACTATCTGCTGGCTTCTGGTGATTCATCAGAACATAGAAGCGTAGCCTTGATTTCTGTTATTCTTTGAGTGTTTCTGTGTTAACAATCAGAAAAATTACGGACTGTCTCTATTAACTGTAACCACAATGAAAGGACTTGGAATGCACCCTATCTAAGCAAC
Source organism: Geococcyx californianus (assembly GCA_013389885.1). Classification (NCBI taxonomy): domain Eukaryota; kingdom Metazoa; phylum Chordata; class Aves; order Cuculiformes; family Neomorphidae; genus Geococcyx; species Geococcyx californianus. Next base: position 75,549 of record VWPV01021891.1, read on the forward strand.
TTGCTTTGAACTGCGGGAAAAGAGAAGTGAACACTGCCTTCATCGTCAAAAACAGTGAACATCCTGAAAAGATGGGTCACCAGCAGTGTTCGTCCCAGAAGGCAAGAAAATGTAGAGGAAAAGAATTCCTGTTTTTCTGACTCTCAGTGAGCTGTTATATCAGATTCCTCTTCACCATGGCCAAGGATTCACGTTCAAGATAAACAAACAAAAGAGATTTTATTTAATAAGAAGCAAGTTGTAACAGGGTAAGATACAACAGGAGAGCACGTCACAGCTGTTGACTTCTCAGTCTAAACAAAAACAAATTAACTTCTCAGTCTATTCACTTCCAGAGAGAAGGTTCCTTAGCACAATATTTGTAAGGCTACATTTCTTGACCACTGAAAGATGTAATCGCGCTAATTGTGGCAAAGAGCTTCAATATCTGACACAGAGAAATTTTAATTCTGAGCTAACTTGGATCCTGTTTTTAACAATCTCTTCCTTACAAGAACAAACTCAATAATTTTTGTGTTATTTATTCCTTTCACTCAAAAAAAGCAACTTATAAAAGGAGGGAAAAAGCAAACTATGCCTTTTTAAAAAAAGAATTCTGACTTGTGCAGCTTGAACTAAGGTATCCTCCGGAGTATAAGCAGAGAAAAATCCTTTCAGTAATAAAAGCAAAGTCAGTACAAAACTGGCGTTTTAGAAAATAATCTCCCTACTATGGTTTGAAATGACAAAAGATTTCCATGTATTATTTTTGTACAAGTGTGAAACTATTGCATCAATATTTTTAAATTTAATTTAAGCACCTCTTTCTTAAAGGAGTCCAGCTTATAGTTCAATGAATTCTTGCCATAAGGAAAAACTGAAGGTAACATTAGGGAAGAGGCAGGAATGTCTGTAGGTGTAATTTCACAATATATGCTGGTGTGTAAGAGACTTTACGTGAGAATGCATTTTCAGTCAGTATTTCCTATAATTCTATAAAGTGAATCAGAATCAATGAGTTGAAGAAAATTTTGCCAGCCTATCAATTTCTGAATTTATGGGACTTGACTACATTCTGTGCATACTTGCCCAGACTCTAAACTTCCCTTCTCTAGCCGTAGAAATGGAGCGGAACTATTACAAGGGAAAAATAAACAGCTGTCTTTGTTAAAACCAGTATGCTGCGTACTGTTCTTGTTTTTATGGTCATCAACAACTGTGTGAGGAAATAATCTGAATAGTGCCTTCTCAAAAGGGATTTTCAGTTCAGTATTGTACAATAAAGCTTGCTTTTCTCCTTCCCGTCGGGTAAGAAATCGGGAGCCCGTTGAAGGGCCATATGGCTTAGAAGTTCTTATTTGTTTAGTTAGTTGATACCACAGACAGGAAATCAACGTATAGGAATTTCACAGCCACATTTCCATCTGTTTTATGTGGGTGATGCCATCAAAGAAGCTGACAAGTTTCAGCAGTCCTCCAGCATATGTCAACTTTCGGTAATGCTGCAGGTCCAAAGTCCATTCTTTCACCTGCCTCAAGCAGCAGCAGGAGCTAAAACCGGAGATGATCTCTGTGGAAAGCCTATAGCTAGACAACATGGTTAAGTGTGAACTGTGATATTTCTGGTTTTAGCTTTATTTGATAAGATATGCCGTCTTTTGTCATAGTTTTGGTGTAATTAGTACCAGCTGAAGTAAACTTCAGCATACAAAGATCAAACCAAGACTTTATGGAGTATGTTGGCAGGCTGAAAATGTGCTCATCAGGTGCCGTATCTACGGAGAGTTAGAGGTTACTGGAGATCATAAATGGCCCCTTCTGAAACCAAACATTATATCTCACATTCCCAAAGTGCTTTGAAGTCATTCCCACGCCCCACGTCTGGAGGGGGTACAAGAAAACTGTAAGCTGGGTTTGTGTGTCAAAAGAAGAGATCAATTGAAACAATTAGACATGTTAGGAGTGTCACTTACAAGTCATGGAGAGTCTTGTAACTCCTAGTTTTCAGGATTTTCTCACAAATAAAAGAAGTTCAAGTTGCTCCTTCTAATTACTGTTTTCAAAATAGCAGAGAAATTGTCAATTACGAATTCAGCCTCTAAAGAGGAATTTAATCAAGAGAAGAGAATTTTCATTCTTCTATAAATAATCAGCTGAATTTTGCAATTTACATTCAACTACTTGTGCTTTCGGTTGCATGTCTTAATTAGGATCACTATTTCATCTCGTACACAGCTAGACTTTTGGTTTTGTTGGTAGCTTGCCACCATGTTTGGCAGCCCAACAGAATCACAGAAACTGAAAATTAAGCCTATTAAAAAAAGTCAGTAAAGGCAACATCCTTTCTGAACGCTTTAATCTAGGTTTCCATATGCTGTACCTTTGCTGAGGATAAGAATTAATTCTCAACCTAATGCTCTCTTTCCACCTATTAGAGCATTTTTTTCTCAATACAATTTCAGAGGAAATTTTGGTTTTACTCTCAGTCTGGATATTGATTACCGTTTCAGATTCTCCTGCCTTCCATGAGAGCACTCCTCCGAAGGCTGTTTGGGGTTAAAGACAAAATTTTATTGCTTGTAATTACATTTGGACTGCATGATAGATGTATATCCTTAAAAAACCCAGAATATATCCTTACATTTTTGTTATGGTTTTTATAATCTTCCTTTGTAAGATTAGCTTTATTGGCCAATTTGGAGTCCGCTAATTTTAAGGAACAGATCATTAAAATCTGAGAGACTGTATGTCAGGCCCCTCTCCAACGTCGTCCCCCCTCACAGACCTGCTCAATCCTGCCATGGGACATGGGTCCTTTGAAGTCTGCACGGCGAATTGGAGACAACAAATCCCAGGGTAAATCCAAACAATGTTTATTTTAGGCACAGCCAAAACAGTAAACCAATATTCTGGGCACAACCAGAATAACAGACTCAGTATTTGTTTTGGACACTTCCAAAACAACCAACCAATATTTTGGACGTGGTCAAAACATGGAATCAGTCAATATTCTGGGCATAGCCAGAACATCAACTCAGTATTAATTTTGGACGCGGCCAAAGCAACAAACCAATATTTTGGACACAGCCACAGCAGCAAATCAATGTTTCGGACACGGCCAAAATATCAAATCAATATTCATTTTGGACATGGCCAAAACAGTAAAAGTTGCTGAAAACCATATCCCACTCTGTTCAGATCACAATCTCCTGGGTCCACGTGCACAGTCAGGTGGGGATGGGCAGCACCTGCTGCTGCACCTCCTCCCCCTCCTCTGCAGCACAATCAGACCAGGAGGAGCCGGAGAAGTTGTTAAAGACAACGAAACAAGTGGAGTCAGGCAGTGGTTAAGACAGTACAGGTAGAATCAGTTGATGCTTAAGACAACAATATAAGTAGAGTCAGGCTTTACGTTATGGAACACAATAGAGAAAAGCCAGAAGACAATGGAAGTTCTATTTATGCTCCTGTGAATCGTTTTTTAGACCATAGGTTCTTCTGTTTCCTTTCCTGCTCACATGGTGTCCATTTAGTATGGAAACTCCTTTCAGTGATTTCCTTACTCTATGAGTTTGTGTCATACCTGATATAATCAGACTGCAGTTCTTCTCGGGGTCTAATTATAAAATAAATACAAATAAAACCAACAAATATTAACAATTATAACCTAACAGGAAACAATTAGTTCCTCATTAAGCCCATTTACTAAAGATTTCAATTACTGATTAAGCACTGTTTTTGTGAGCCTCAGTCATGAATATTAGATAACAAAGATCCAGGGAATCACACAGTTACAGAGGGAATAAGCCATGTCTTATCTTTGTTAAGAAAAGGCTTCTATATCTCCTTATCCGTAAGGTTTGCATTCTAATGGGCATTTCCTTTCCCTCTGACTTTCACGTGGGAAGAGTATTGAGAAGGAACCCAAAGAAATGAGGAGCCAGTAGATTCTTAAGTGATTTGGGTACCTAATTCCTTTAGACATTGCTGAGATTTTTTTTTGCTTGAATATCTTTAATAGCTCAGAGTATCCCCTCTGTTTTTTGAATATCAGCCCAGCATCTAAAAGCAATAGCACATCTATTGTACAAAATCAAATGTCTTTTTTAACCTCTGATACAGATGAAATCTAGAGCACAATGCAGACAATGTAGTATTTACCAGTTTTGATTTTGNGGTCCACGTGCACAGTCAGGTGGGGATGGGCAGCACCTGCTGCTGCACCTCCTCCCCCTCCTCTGCAGCACAATCAGACCAGGAGGAGCCGGAGAAGTTGTTAAAGACAACGAAACAAGTGGAGTCAGGCAGTGGTTAAGACAGTACAGGTAGAATCAGTTGATGCTTAAGACAACAATATAAGTAGAGTCAGGCTTTACGTTATGGAACACAATAGAGAAAAGCCAGAAGACAATGGAAGTTCTATTTATGCTCCTGTGAATCGTTTTTTAGACCATAGGTTCTTCTGTTTCCTTTCCTGCTCACATGGTGTCCATTTAGTATGGAAACTCCTTTCAGTGATTTCCTTACTCTATGAGTTTGTGTCATACCTGATATAATCAGACTGCAGTTCTTCTCGGGGTCTAATTATAAAATAAATACAAATAAAACCAACAAATATTAACAATTATAACCTAACAGGAAACAATTAGTTCCTCATTAAGCCCATTTACTAAAGATTTCAATTACTGATTAAGCACTGTTTTTGTGAGCCTCAGTCATGAATATTAGATAACAAAGATCCAGGGAATCACACAGTTACAGAGGGAATAAGCCATGTCTTATCTTTGTTAAGAAAAGGCTTCTATATCTCCTTATCCGTAAGGTTTGCATTCTAATGGGCATTTCCTTTCCCTCTGACTTTCACGTGGGAAGAGTATTGAGAAGGAACCCAAAGAAATGAGGAGCCAGTAGATTCTTAAGTGATTTGGGTACCTAATTCCTTTAGACATTGCTGAGATTTTTTTTTGCTTGAATATCTTTAATAGCTCAGAGTATCCCCTCTGTTTTTTGAATATCAGCCCAGCATCTAAAAGCAATAGCACATCTATTGTACAAAATCAAATGTCTTTTTTAACCTCTGATACAGATGAAATCTAGAGCACAATGCAGACAATGTAGTATTTACCAGTTTTGATTTTGCTTTTGTGTGGATCTATACTTACTTTATCTTAAGTGATATCTTTGCAGGCAGTTGAAACGTGCAGTCATTTTAGTCCCAGGAGCAAGCGAACTTTTCCTCTGTTCAAGTGATTCGATACAGCGCATTACAGACAGAGCAAAATTCGCAGCATTAAGAAATACATTCATTTTATCTCAAGATGTTTTCATAGTTTCCTATTTGATGCCAGTACTTGTAGTCACTATTGATTGAAAGATGTATTTTCCTTTTCCTTTTCTCCCAGAACGAGCTGAGGTACAGCC
>VWPV01021892.1:0-34819 GCA_013389885.1 Geococcyx californianus
CCCCGAGGATCTGTTATTTACAATCCTGCACTCTGACAGTTGGGAAATCAGATTGATTGACAGCGGGACGCTGGCGGATGGAGGTTCCAGGCACGGAGACAGACTGAATTCAGAATGTGGGATGAATGCCACTGGGAGAACGGGGGCGGAGGAGGAGGGGGGGAGGGGGTGAAAAGCAATTAAAAAAAAAAGATTTCTAAATTATTAACATTTTTTAAATTATTAATGTTATTGGTGCCTCCATGTGAGCCCGCAGATAAACTGCGCTTTGTACTGGCACTAATAATTTATAGCCTGACCAGAGCCCTGCGGTGTGGAGACAATCCAAAATACACTAAGTTTTGTCTTGTTCATGTTACACGACAGAGCCTGCCCGTGCACACTCCTCTTCTCCCCCTGTCCACCCCAAAACCTCAGTGTGACCCCCTCCCCTAACGAACGCTGAGGAGCCAATTTAATCATAATCATAAAAACTACATCAGGCTTTTAATGTAATGAGCTACTCAACTCATTCCATGGGGGAGAAGGGGGTGATACCAGCTGTTCTGCAGCTCTGCCTGGCTGTCCGTGTTCCACACGTCCAGCAGCCATCCGGTGCCCCGGTTAAGTGCTCTGCCGTGACCAGACCAGTACACACAACACATTTTGTGCAGAGAACGTGCTCCGTTGCGTCCCACATGGTGTGCACAGACCTCCTTGTCATGGTTGAACATCCAGCCTTTGCACGTCTGCCTGTGTCACCCTTTTGTGCACGACAGACACTGTCCAGTGCTGGTGTTCATCGCACGTATGTGTGTGGGAACCCCAGCCCTACGGCGCGTGGCTTTGCCTTGTATTTACGCGCCACGCTTGCAGGAGCTCTGCATCTCTGTAAAGATCTGGGATAGCTGGACACCACACACGGAGCACGCGCCGTGTTCACCACCGTGCGCCTCAGCATCAGTTTATGCCATGCCTTTGCTGATAAGCAAATCCTTACTCCACAGCAAAAGGAATCACCTCCTGCCCCTAGAGAAGCCAATCAAATCAGAGTGGAAAAGAAGACAGCTTCTTCATTAACTTAACAAGGAGCCCTGGGGATTTACACTCTAGACTGGAGATTCTGCTCCAGCTCTGGCTCGATGCTTTGCTGATGTTGATTGTGCTACTGCCCAGGCAGGAACATGGGAGCCCTTGGTTCAAAGCAGCACAGGGTCTACAGATTCTTGCCTAGCGCTGCTTTTCAGCAACATTTCAACCCTCTGATTCCAAGACTCCATCACCTTTTCCATCTCCCTGGCTTTGCCTGCTCTAGACAGCTGAGTTACTCTCCTCACCCCTCACTCATGCATCAAGGACTCACGCAAGGTAGGTGAGCATCCATCATGTGGAGGGATGCTTGTGGCTCCTGGAGAGATGCTCGTGGCTCCTGCATCCTGCCAAGCAGTTCCCGGGGAGGAACCCATAACTGTTTAGTGCCCCCTTTAGGCAGAGCGCTGCATCCAAGCAGGATTTAGCCAGCTTCCTCCACAACCCAGGCAAAACCCACCAGCAATCCTTAAACTCTCACAGGACCCATTAGATCCTGGTCCTGCAGGATTGTTGTCCCCTCAGGACACCACTCCAGCCCCAGGACAAGGCAGCAGCACTGGCCAACGGGATCTGTTAATGAGGAGGCTGCTTCAGGACCAGGTTTTGGGTTTTTCCCTCCATGCATTAAAATAACTGTACAAGTGCCAGCCTCCTTTTTAAAGAGCAGAACGGCAGCATCTTCCCTTGAACACAGACACCGGTGCAGAAATACTCCTGTGCTGCCACAGCTTAGAAAGAGCAGAACACAGGCACAGAGGCGCAATGTGCAGTGCACCAACAGGCCCTCAGCTAACCCTAGCGCCCAGCTCAACCATCCTGGGAGGGTGTGGGGACAATTTCTTAGTGCTACAAGTGCTGGAAGAACTTACGGGGTCCTACAGGCGAGGAAGTCCTGACAAAGGAAGCATACACCAAATATGGAGGAAGTTCTTTCCGTTTCAGCAATCTATCCCTTCACTTTTTTCCCTAGCAGATCTGGTTTTGACCAGTGAAGGACCAGATGAGTCCTTAGTGATGCAACCATAATTGCTTTCAGTAGATGATACCATGGATGACTCTGTCCCACAGATTTTAGCATTTGCATGCTAAGCTGTGTTCACTGCAGCTTAGCTTCATCTGCATATTTTAATTGTCCATAAAATCACAAGACATCTAATTCTCATTAAGGTGAAATGTCTTTAACACCAATATATGCTATGTCTGTGCGTAGCAACTACTGCACAAACTTTCTAAACCCACCACTACCAATGCTTAACTACATCCTGCAACATCATCTTGCTGTTTCAGACCCCATCACTAACCAGCAGGAGTATCGGTCACTGCTTACAACTCACTCCCCAACATTGTACTATGGCAACACTCATTCCCCTTGCTCCACTCTGTGATCCAGTAAGACTTACACCTTAATAATAATAATATGAATATTCCGATTGATGCAAACTCTTGAAACAAGAAAATCACCCCCCCATCATTGCCGTTGCAAAAATGCAGCAGTGATGCTGCAGTTAATCTATTCCAGTAAACAAATGTGTAGCCCCACAGAACCCAAGATATTTGCATTTATAGATGGTTACGGGTAGATGCCCCAACAGAGACGATGGGAGAATCAGTCTGTTGGGTACTCTTTGACATCACCTGTATTCACCGCATGACAAACATGAAACGCTGCAGCCCATAAACCCTCCTCACGTGCACACAGGGCTTAGGGACATCTTACAAGGCTTACAGTAAAAGGCAAAGCAAGCCCCTCCTCCTCCCAGTTGTAAGAGCCCGTACCTCCATGGCTGGGCACTGCCATGCTGTTGGCCAGCTGGTAGAGCCGCTGTTGCTGCTGCTCTTCAAATGTGCCGTGTTCGTTCAGTGCTGACATCATGCGTCTATAGTGCTCCTCCGGGGTCATCTGAGTCACCGAGTCCTCAAGCAGAGGCGTGTGGGAGTTTTCTGAAGAGAAGAAAGAATTGGGTCTTTTTTCTTTTTTCCAAAGAGAAATACAGTGGAAAATCACGTAAGTACAGGGGCAGCACAAAGAGAAAGGAGGGTAGAGGGACATTAGCACCATTTCCCACAACTCCACAGCGTGCCCACTGAACTTGATGTACCAAGCTGTCAAATGCAGCTGTCCTTGCGTCACGTACCATTACATGTGGTCAAGGAGCACTTACAACTTGCTAAACCTTCAAACGTGGGCACACTTGGAACAGAAAAGCCTACTGGCACTGATTGCTGCAGCACCCAAAAACCTCACAAACAACTCCCCTTCCAAGAAAGCAACAAGCACTATTAACAACACAAAATTACCAGCCAGCTCTCTACCCCTAAGGTGGCAAAAAGGACAGGAAGGATGGAAGAGTTCACCGAGTTCTCACTCTTTCATCTCAAGGGACGTGCGTCCCGTCTCCCTAATAATCCCGGATCACACACACACCTCTTTCACCAGCCTTTCTGAACAAGGACACAATAATGTGCGAGATGTTCAGGCGCCCAGGTTAGGTGATGCTGACACCCACACCACAAACACCTGCCCAGCTCTTTGAGAGCAGTCACAAAATCAAGTTGTTTCAGCTCAGTACACATGGCTGAGCACCCTGAGGCTGTTAAAAACACCCACCATGCGCACCTCTCCATCCTCCTGGACCTCCTGCTTTGAAGGTCCTGCCTGCTCCCTGGGCAGGAGGGATCCCAGTCTGACAATCAGGGAGATAAAACCACAGAGGCTTTGTGTTTACTGTAAGCAGAACTCAGAGTAATTACCCTTCTCCGCCTTGGCAGTGGCTGCTCTAACACTATTTTATCTTGGATCTTCCCTACAGGCAAAGCCTTTTCATTACTGGAACTCCCAGCAACAATCTGAACAGGCAGAAGAGAAGGGAGGGAGCGGGAAGGGCTCTCCCTATGCTGCAGTCACAAGACCACCGCTGCGCTCAGTGAATGACAAGACCACCCTACCGTGTGCCCCAGATTCCTGCTCCTCCATCCACCTCACTGCACAGGGTCCCTCAGGGATCGTGGCAGGTGACTCTGCTGCCAGACTGGCTCCGCCTTCAAGGTGGTGGCTCTGAGCACAGAACAGCATCAGTGCTGTGATGAACATTCCCTGGCTGGCAAAAGAGGTGTGGATCTCTCCCAGATCAAAGACCTCTAAGTTAGCTATCAGAAACAACAGCCTGTGGCAAACAAACACAATCCAGGAGACCTACAAACGAGGTCCTACCACAGTACCTTAGGGACTGGATCACTTCTACCTCGGCCAGAATGAGAGGTCGCTAGTGGCAAGTGCCGTCTGCAACCAAACTCAGTACCCAACCGAGCATATGGGAGCTCAGATTCTGGGGATGCACCCTTCATGTACCACAAGGAAACCACCTCCTCCTCCCCCAAACAGAGGAGGAGTTAATAACAGGGATTCTGAGCAGCACACATTTCAATGAAAAAGGGTTGCACCACCAGCTCCCAAAGCACCCACCCTCTGCAAAGAGGGCCATCAGTCCCCTCTAAATCAGCTCAGCAAGGATTGTCCATCACACAGCAATTTGTGGCTGTACCTGCAACCACCACTCTACCCCAGGGACATTTATCTGCCTCTTAGGGACCACAGGCTTCCTGTGTAGATCACAGGTGCTTGGCCTGCTCCTAGCTCTCTTGCTCAGGAGTCAGGTCCCCACCCCACACTGCACAGCCCACTTAGAAACCAGACCAAAAAAAAGAACAAGACAGCTACACCATGCCTGCTCCCTCCCACTCCCACCTCCAGTACCCAAACCTGCACGGCACCAGTGGAAGGAGCAGGGAGGTGTTGGGCAAAATTCCCTTCCAGGTCCCCTTCCCACCAAGATGCCCACATCCTCCTCTGCTCTCCTGCAGCTCCTGCCACTTCCTGCAGGGATGCAGGAGTGCACCAACTGTTCCAGTTCCCTCCTGATGCTCTTAGCCAAAGGTCTGAGGAGCAAAGCTGCACGCCAGAGACCCGATTTAGAAAAACACCGGTGTTTCCCCCCCCCCCACAGCTGTGTCATTAGAGAAAAAAAAGGAGGGGGGAAGGGTTTTAATAACACTTAATTACCATAAACTCTATCCGATCTGCCGCAGAGCAGATTTCAGGTGCAAGGAGGGGAGGGAGAATGGGGGTGGCAAGGGGAGGCTAAGAGGAAGGAGGAGTCCAGGGAAAGGCTGGATTTCCACACTTAGAACTTGGAAGATTTCACATGACTCAGCCAGCGATAATTCCAGCTTTGCTGAAGCTTTGCTGTCTGCTTTTGTCATTACCAGGGGGTAATGCGGGAGGCTGATCTCGCCAAATCTCTTCCAGCTGCCAGGTGTGAAATGGACTCTGGCACAGTCGCTGGCAAGGCACAGCCACAGCAGGCATCCCTTGGGCCCCCACAGTCTCCCATGTGCCTCCCTGTTTGCCCAAGCCAAGGGGAGCCCACCTTTCCCACCAACACTGCAGAGTCCTGCTGCCAACAGCCATAAGAGAACTGAGGCTCTCAGAAGATGCAAGTTTTCTGCTCAGCCTGAAGGATTTGGCACTGCTACACAACCTCTTCACCAAGCTCATCCTCCCCAAGCAATCCCAGGCAAGACAGGAGGACCTAGGCTGTCTGTCTCCTCTCCTGTGCCACAACAAACCCATTCAGAATGAGGATCCCTTTACTGAACTGCAGCAAAAGCTGGAGGAGCCCGCAGTGAAAGCATCTCAGCTCAGGTTCAAAGCCTGATCAGTAGGCATAGGGTCATTGCTGCTTGAGCTGTCACTGGCCAGGGCAGAGAGGGCCCGTGCCATATTCAGCAGTGTGGGTCTGGGGGCAGCAAAGATTTCTGCAGGAATGGGGCTAAACATTGTTTCTTCAATTTGGTTTTATGGGAAACCAAAACAACATATAGAAACTTCTGACCACAAAGAAAAGGAACAAATCAACAAGCTGAGTTGGGGTTGTTCAGCGCGGAGAGAAGAATTCAGGAAGACCTTAGAGCAGCCTCCCAGTACTAAAAGGGGATCCAGGAAAGCTGGGGAGGGGATCTTGACCAGAAAGTGCAAGGATGGGATAAGGGGAACAGTTTTAAACTGGAAGGGGGAAAATTTAGATTAGCTCTTAGGAAGAAATTCTTCACGATCGGGGTGGAGAGACAATGGCCCAGGTTGCTCAGGGAAATCATGGCTGGAGGTGTTCCAGGCCAGGTTGGATAGGACTTGGGGCCCCCTGAGCCAGTGGGAAGTGTCCCTGCCCATGGCAGGAGGTGGGACTAGATGGGCTTTAAGATCACTTCCAACTCAAACCATTTCATGATGCTATGATGACAGAGGCTGGCTCTGAATTGCTCAGCTGTGTTCCAGCTCCAGTTCTGGTCTACTTCATCCACCAAAGATGCAATCCAATTCTGTTTTGTTTTAAATTATCTACAATAGCAAAGGAAAGAGAATGGCAGAAGGAGCAGCATATGAGCTCATCAGCCCACCCCAGGGGGGGGAGTGCAATATTGTTCCCTACGTGCATTTTCCAGCACTTAGTCCAGTCTAGTTTCAAATCTTCCCAAGTGATGAAGCTTCTACCAGATTTATTTTTCAGCAGTTCAAATAAGAACCAAAAGACTCTTCCCGATTTTCTCTTTTTGCAATCGTTCAGTTTTATTTCACGTCTCAAGTTATTGGAGAAGCTCGTCTCCAGACACGCTGTTGCTGCAGGAGTGAGGGTTTTACTTGGGGGAATTGTCTCCCGGGGAGAAAGGTTCCTCCGTGACCTGCCAGCACAGCCCTCGCTCCGAGCCTCTGATATGCTCGCATTTCCATATTAGACGCGAGAACGTTCTGCTCTGTTTGACAGCAGTGCTGGCGCGGCCCGGTTTCCACTGAGATAGGGCTCTCTTTTGATCTCTGGTGTGCACACTGCGAGCGCTGGGGAGGGGGGAAGGGAAGGTTACTGCTTCCCCGCTGGAAGCGTTTCCAACCCTACAGGTGTTTTTTCACTCAGTCAGAGAGAGGGAGTGATTTACTTGGCTGCCTCTGTTCTCCTTGCCTTGTCAGGCGCAGCCACAGCAGCACGAGATGTGCCACGGGCACGGGGTCACTTCTCCTCTTCAAAAGGCTGTTGCAGAGACAATGCAGCTGTGCCCCAAGCGAGGGCTGCATCCAGGGCCAGCGTGCAGTGGAGAAGAGGACAGTCCCCACCACCACAGGAGAGTGCCGGAGGCACAAGGCACACCACTGGGATGGAGAAAAAGCAATGGTGCATCCCAGGGAGATGCTCCTACCCGAGGAGAGGCTCCTACCCGAGGAGAGGCTCCTACCCGAGGAGAGCGTGGGGCTGCACAGGCTACCAACTCCAGTCAGTCGTCGTTTCCCTTCCCATTCCTAAACCACAAACTTGGGGCTCTAGCATGGTCTCACACTTTAGAGCACTCCTCTACAGCAGCAGTTCCCAAATTCCAGGTAACCAGCCGCCGGGGTCCTCTGCGTTTGAAAATGGCTTGTAACACATCACGGATCTTTCCATTTCCAATCAACTCCTTAGTACAGAGCTGGGAACACAGATCGTTTCATTCCAGCCCTTCCATGCCACAGGAACATTTCCTGATGAGAAGTGTCCTGGGAGTTCCCAGCTGCAAGGTGCTCTCCCTGTTTGAGGCCAAATACCCAGAAATGCTGGCTACAGCCCCTCCTTGGACCCCTTTTTCCACAGCAGGGGGTGGGGAGATAAAGGCTCCAGAAGCACAGAAGTTTCTGCCCCTGTTCAGCCTGTCCCTATCCCGATGGCATTCCAGCATCATCAGCTCAGGTTTAAAACACCTGCCCCAATGTTGGAGAGAACAGGGGCTCCCCAAGGATGTCATACAATAAAAAACACCGGAGATGAGCGAAAGGCCCAGCTCAGAATTTCCATTCTCCTTCGTGCTCTCTGAAAGAGCAGGGAAGGCTTTCTGAGAAAAAAGTGGGTGTAGAAAATGAAAGTTTGCTTTTATTCAGGGCTTCCTAGGAACCCCTCTCAGTGAGCTGGGGAATCCCTGAGTCATTCAGAGTAAAGGAGCCGGATTTAGATCCCCAGTGCACCCTGCAAAGCCAAAGGCTGCTTCTCTGCCTCACACCGTGCTCAACCCACGCAGCAAGCGAACGATGGGAAGGCCAAAACAAAGAGGTGGGAAGGGGACCGTTTGACCCTGCTGCTCCCGTGGCAAAAACATCCATTTGTTCAAATTCAGCCACTTTATTAGAGCGAATCCAAAAATGACAGTTTGGGTTCAGATGGCTTGATGAAAGTTTAGCCCATTCTCAGCCAGGCCACACAGGTTGCTCTTTCCTGGATTCAGTTCCTAAGTGTGAACTGTCTTGGAATGACAAAGGACACAGAGCCAGCAGGAACAGCAAAGATGACAGCAAGTGTATCGAGTGCATTACAGGAGTCTCACGAGCCTCTACAGTGTGTTTCAGAATCTACACAAGCAACCTGCTGGAACTTACCTGCACATCTGCCAGAAACACCACAAGGATAACAGGAATAGGGCAGATGAAAAAAAATCTAGGAAAACAGGCAAAGAGAAGCAGCATACAGGGTTCCTCTACACCTTTCATAAAGCCCAGTAAAAAGCAAAGGCACTTCTACTCGTATTAGAGAGTTAACAGGTAGGACAGGGTTATGTGAAAGAAAATTCAGTATGCAGGTAGGGTTAGCAATATTATACGAAGGGACACCGGCATTCAAACATCCTCTCAGAGCACGCTGCCTTTCAGATTTTAATTTGGGGACAAGGAGTCAAAAAAGAGACAATATACAGGGACATCAGGTGAAATCAGGATGCAGCACAGGTCTTTACAATAGATCTTTATACAGCATAATATAAAGTATGTCCTAAAGCCTTCCGAAACTACAAACTGCTGCAAAAAGTCCCCTTTGAGATTCCCCAGATTGGTTATTGAGAACTGAGTCTCAGCTGCTGGAGTCCCAACCCATGGAACAGGACCCAGCTTGAGCCAGCTACGCTGCTTTTATATTTTCAGTGGCCGAAGAGCGCAGGTCAGGTACAGCGAGGGAGATGGGTGTTACTGACAGCTAATTAGTTTGAACTTAACAACAAAGCCTTTAAGCGAATGGCCTGCAAAACCTCATTTACACAACCTTGAGAAACTCGTTAACTGCAGGCTCCATCAACTATTCCACTTTGCCAGTTGTAAAAAAAGTTTAAAAATCACGTTTTTAGGAAAGAACTGTCAGATAAACCAGGATATTAAAAAAAAAAAAAAATCCCTAAAAAGAGAAACCTTCTGCAGATTCCATCTCTATAGGAACAGTGCCATAAATGCATAAGAAAGAACTAGGCAGCTCTATTCTCCCTGCTAGGCTTCTTTTTTTCCCTTTAAAGGAACAGATGCCAGCGTGATAAGGCTGTGTGTATCTTTTATAATAAACATGTAATCAAGACGTTCTGCCTGAAAAGTAGAAACACCCCTAAAATCCACCTCAAAAGCTGCAGCTTGCTTTTTTAATCATAAAGCAATTATTCTAATTAAGAGGCAATCCCCTTCGTGCACTGCAAGCTTCCCTCTGCTTAGATAAAGAAAGCACAGTGCCCTGGTAGCCTCCTTCATGCACCCTCAGCGCTGGATCCTTGCAGTTCCCACCCCACAGCCTCTCGCAACCCTCCCTTCCCTCCCTCCTTAATTGAAATTAAGTTCCAGTCTTAAGAAAGGAGAAGAAAGGGGAAGGGGATGGGGGAGGGAGAAGCAGCACTTACCCTTTGGGGACTCACTTCTGGCTTTCTTGCTTTCTAAAGGACACTCACTGCTGCTGTTGGGAGAACATACTCTTCTCTTGCCTAAAATTTCATCTAGAAGAGAGATGAGAAACCTGAGTATCAGATAAGGTTGTACTTTCCTCTTTGCAGAAGCAGCCAGAGAGACTTTGGTATTTTGCTGCTCTCTCCCTCTCTCTCACACACACATATATTACAGGCAGAGGAAAAAAAAATGAAAGTAAGAAAAATCATCATCTTGAGAGCCTTGATCTGCTTTCCTAATCACGCAGTCCAAAAGCACATAATGACTATTCACACACTGATCAATGCAACGCTTTAAAAGCTATAAATTCTGAATCCAGTTGATTTCCTTACTGAGTTTCATCATTTGTTCTGGTGCCTTTTGTCCCCCTGGTGTTTCCACTCCTTTCATGCCCTGATGCAAAGCAACTGGGGGAGAGGAAGGGGAGGAAAAAAAACAACACACAAAAAAAAGCACAACAGATCTCTGAATCTTCCTACCACAGTATCTCTCTCTCTCTCTCTCTCTCTCTCAATCTCTCTCCCCTCCCTCCTCCTTCAAAACCTCAAGGTCCTTAGCAATCTTCCCCCTCTAGATTGTACGGAAACACTCAAGCCTTTTGCATTACTGCAGCGCTACGACCCAACACAAAATATCTAAGATACAATTACAGCGTCCCCGAACAGATTTAAAATCAATATCCTCCCCTAATAACGCTGGGGAAACTGAAAGCATGATGTTGCATATGGGCAGGAAGGAAGAGACTGTTTGTCACTGCGAGCAGCAAATTCTCATCTATCAAGGGCTTGTTAAAGATGCAGCATCTTATAAGAGAAAAAAAAAATCTCTCGCAAACAAGCACCATATTTGAGTGAGGACGCGTTGCCTCTGCCTGTGAGTCAACACACACGCAGAGCTGCTGCAATTCGCCCAAAGTGTGTTGGGTAAGAAAGGTTACAAACCCCCTTGGTGCTATTTATAAGGACAACAAAATTCCTTGTGTTCCAGGGGACATTTTAAGCCAACTGACTGTCCTTCATACTCAGGATCACTCTGCATCACTTTGAATTCAGCGACGCGAGCCCAGGTTCCTGCCTTGGCGTCGTATTTATGCAGAGATGTGGAGCCCAGATCCGTGGCTGCCACAGGCTGAGTCGTGCCGAGAGCAGACAGCGAAGGCGCCGAGGGCAGAGCCTGCCAGGCAGTGCCTTTATCCAGAAAGCCATTCTGGAACTCTGCAAAGTTACCAGGGCATTTCAAGGTTTTCGAGAGCACAAGCCGCCTCCAATCTTATCTTGCCATGACCCTGTCACCCAGCCCGTTAACAGAACTGGCACTCAGAGACAACTGCAGAGGCTTTGCATCCGTAACCAAAAGCCAAGTAAATGCAACAAAAACGGTGGCAACTGGGAAGCAGATGGGAAAGGACACAGCCAGTGACAGCACTTAAGTCTTATCAGAACTTCATATTCCAGGTGTTGTCAGCCTTTCCAAACAATTTGAATTTATCAATCCTCCTGCCTCAGTTTACCCTTTTAAATCACTTCTCCAAAGCCACAGACAAGCCAGCATCAAAGCCAGGAACAACCTGATCTGGTTAAAGATGTCCCTGCTCTTGCAAGGGCGTTGGACTGGAGGACCTGTAAAGATCTCTTCCAATCCAAAGCATCCTATGACTCTAAGTACCTGGCCACATGGCGCAAACAGAGCCACAAGCTCCCTCCTCACAGAGCTCTTCATTCTTCATGGTGATTTTCCTGGAAATGCTAGTCTGATGCTGCAAACCCTCAGCGCTGGAGGCCAAGATCATATATCCTCCTCAGAATTGCTCTCATCTGGGATTTGTGGCTTTGAAACAACAAAAAGTCCCGTTGCTCTGCTCACACCTCCCAGCCTGGGCAGGAGGCAGCAAAACCCAACAGGGCTTGTTCTTAAGTACTTCAGGCAGCAGAGACTCCATGGAAGAGCTGGTGACAGCAGCTCTGGTTACATGTGACAGCAGTTAGAATATGAGCAGTAAAGATTCCTTGCTTTCACAGCTCTGCCAAGGCACCTCATTACCCTCCCATCACTCCTTCTCTCTTGCTATTCTGCTCCCACCCCCACGCGCCCATCTGCCAGCAGACATTCGCTCCGACTAGCGCCGTGCCCTGCTATTCCCAGGCACGTCAGCAGGACAGGTTGCAAGTCCGATCTCACTCCCAAGCGGCTGTGCTTGGGCCTGGGAAGACCACGATTGTGCAGGGACTCTGAAGTAGCACCAACTCCATTAGACTCGTAACCCAGGAGCCTCCAAACGACCCACTGAGAATCATGGAGTGGTTTGGATTACAAGGAACCTGAAAGCCTATCCAGTCCCACCCCCTGCCATGGGCAGGGACACCTCCCACTGGGTTAGGGGGCTCCAAGCCCCATCCAACCTGGCCTTGAACACCTCCAGNATGCCCATATTATGTTGGGCATGATGCACTTTTTGGTGCGCACATGCAAGTGAGCTTGCAGCTGGAGGAACAGTCAGGTGTGACAGCCTGCCATGAGCAGCATTCCGCCAGGAAAGTTCCCAGATGTGCTCCAGTTGAGATTTGAACTGGCTCTCCAGAGAGATCCCATATCAGTCTATTAATCTCTAGGATGATCTGCAGCATTTTCCTTCCAGCTTCTCAGGTTCACATTGTACCAAAGCACCAAATCCCACACACTGAGATTCTATTTGGGTTCCCTCCCAGCAGTTTTTATGGCAGGCAGACCACAGAAGGAAAATTTTCCACCCTCCTCGTCCTTTTATTTTTTTCCTTTAATTTAATACAAAGTCCTGGGATGTGTCAGAGACTCCCTCCGCCCCTAGGAGTGTGGGGACCTAATCAACAAGACATACAAGGAAAAGGGAATAACTATCATCAGTATTGAGGCACAAAGATCTACAATCTGCCCCAAATTCACTGAGTCAGTAGGAGAGCACAAGACTGAAAACCAATCTTTTGAATTCCAGCCCAGTTTTGTAAGAAGTCATCCCCCCTCTTGGCTTTCTTAGCTGCAAAGCTGGGAAGATACAGGTCACATTTTCATCAGTTACTCCATAAACTCATAGGTTCTGGGATGCAACCTAAATGACAATGTATTTACATTACAGCACTAAGCCTTTCCTCTCTTAAACCTTACGCAGAGCTTTGCCGTACCACTTTCACCTGCTAAACAGGTGCCCTTTTACAGGACCTGTACTCTAAATCCACCCGTTTATGCCCACACACCACTCATCCAACCATTCTTTGCATAAAGAACCAGGACAGTGGTTGAAGGCGTTGGGATGGGAGCATCCCCTGACCACCTCCCCCAACTCTGCAGAAAGAAAATCACGTATGTGTGCAAGTGAGTTGGCAGCGTAGCCTCTGGATGTTTTACCACCCTCAGAGACAGGTTGTGTGTTTAGAGTACATTGCTACTCATTGACCAGACAGCCAAAAGATAGCTGTTTGCTCAGCACCTGCACCTGCAAAAGGCAGCGCAGCATCTTAGAAGGATGGAGAGGGATACTAGAGGATATTCCTGCTTTTGCCTCCTCTCTCCTGCCTTCCAAAGCATTTCTGTTGAAAGGAAGCCAAATCAGGGCAGTTTTTTAATATTAAAGCTGAAAATGAAAGACATTATCAGTACAACTGTAATGTTATGCAGCTAGGCCAGGCAATAATGGGAGGAAGGAGGGCTAGAGGAAGCCCCAAGCATACCAATCACCTACTGCCACCAATGCAACACAGCCCTGACCTCACACATGCACCCCTCAGGTCTCCTATGTAGGTCCTCAGATCCTGCTTTACATTCCCAGGCTCCTGCTGGCCGGATCAGGCAGTACAGAAAGTGATCCTCAGAGCTTTTAGAAACAAAGTCTAACGTTTTCTCCAAAACTCTAGAAATCAAAGTGGATTTCCCCCTCTCCTCTTTCATGTGAGGACAAAGTCTAGCACTCACCTGCTGCACTTCTACAGTGCAATATGAATAGAGACAGGCCAGGAAAGTAGGTCAGCTGGAGGAGGACAGCGCTTTTGCCTCCGTACAGAGAAGTATGACTCGCTGGCTTTGCAACCACAAAGAGAAAGGAAGCGGGTATGACACCATAAACGAGCTCACGCAGAAGTCAGAGCAATGTGGGTTTTATCTAATCACTGCCCTCTTTGGACTTGAGACCACGGGCGGAAACGTCACCTGGAAGTAACAGTGCTTCGTACTCCTGCACTGCCTCCAATCCGCAGCCTCCCCAGCACCCAGCAGAGCCAGGTGACTTAACAGTCATGTTCACCAACATATCTAAGAATCTCAAGCCTCATTATCAGCTTTGAAGAGAGGACTTGGGAGCCTAAGTCAGCTGGGAAGATTAGAAAATTTATCTCCTGGTTTCCCCAAAGAGTAAAGGACTTTATCTCCACTCTTTACAAGGGAATCTGAGAAGAGAAGATGCCCCAAGGACATGTGCTGCATCAATGGCACGGTGAGAATGGAGCCCACCTCCCAGGGACCGAGCACAAGGTTTCACCTGGAGAAGGGAAATAAACACAGAATTTTTGCCCTCCCAACGTTGTTAAGTGGGTGAACAACAGAACGAGTCTCAAGTACGGCCAAGGGACTGCACCAAGTTTTTCTGCTCTACAGACACAACTGGAAGAGATTGAGACCGATCTCACGCTCCCTATCCGTATCATTGGGTTTGCTCTGAAAGCTTCTTGGACCCAGAAGACCTGAGTAAACAAAGAACAAGCCAACTTGCATGGGAAATCACCCAGGCTCAGATAGCCAGCATCGAATGAGAAGAGAGTCCTTTTTTCACCTCTTTTGCAGTATTTTGAGAGGAGGAAAACATGCTCCTTTGCTCTCAACTCCCCCATCAAACTTAAACCCTGGAGATGATAATTCCCACTGACCAGTCTGAAATATCTTGGCAGCTTTTAAGGTTTATTCAGCTCTCGCCTTTCCTCTGGCACGAACAGGCTGCCACCAGAGGAGCTGCTCTGCTCCAACAACTCTGGTGCTCCAGCCCTGCTGCTCAGTCTGTTCCTGCGCCGAACACGACAGGTTTGCAGGGACCCTGGAGACTCGACTTCCCCAGCGATGGGTTTGTGCCTTTGTGAGAAGCAGCACCAGCTTGCCGAGTCCCAGCAGGCCCAGAGCTGCTCTCAACAAAGGCTGGCGGACAAGGGGCCACGCAGTAGGCTGCGCACAGCAGCGTGGAATCTGGCTGCACATCGGCCCCATCCCTTGCCAGCAGGAATCAATGGAACAAAGGGAGAGTGAAGCACAAGGTCATGGGAATAACAGGCCATAATTTAACTGAGGGCAACGAGAATGGAAGAAAAAAATTATTGGGGAAGCTGGGGGAAGGGAAGCAGTGGGCTTCTGGGACTTGGGATGCTAGAACAATACAAGTGCATGCCAGCTCATGGGGCAGGGTTAGTTCTAGCAAGGAAGGGGGAAAGACCGCTGGATCTCTGCAAAGGGGATGTCCAAACAGCCACAAAATAAAGGTGGCATCCTCCTCGCAGCAGGTAAGTTAACAGCTTTAGGGACATAACAGGCAGCAGGCTTCAAACCTTAGCTATTGCACTGGGTTATCTCATTGCTCCTTTATGTCACCACATCTATATCTATTTGTTGGTTGTCATTTAGATTTAGATTGCAAGCTCTCTGTGCAGAAAGCAACCTTTTGCAAGCTGCTGCACCAGTCTCAATAGCACAAAGTTGGGCAACCTGCCTCAGGACTGTCCCTAGCCTAGACCAAGGTATCTGCAAAGGTTCCCTAAGCATCATGCTTCAAGTTCTCTGTGACAACAGGCTCTTGGAAACAGGAAGAAGGAATCAAAGGGCAGGGAGGAATGGGACACACTAGTGGGTCTCTTACTACAAAGCAAGAAGAATGCAGTATGAAGTAATCAAAGGGTTTTCTCTTTCTCACTTTGAAATAAATTATCTTTGGCAGACTGGTTGGGCAGCCACTCCTCTCAACAGCAGAAAAGGGCTCGAGTAGACTCATAGAATCATTAAGGTTGGAAAAGACCTCCAAGATAAAGTCCAACAATCAGCCCAACACCACCGTGCCTACTAAACCATGTTCACTGAGCTCATGGCATTACGTGGAAAGTAGCACCCCAAAGAAGGTGTAGTGTCAATAACCCCTTCCTAAACACAAGTTAACCTCAGCATACGTGAAAGCTTCAGGAGCCTGCAACAAGACAGTAGTTGAGTAAAAGGGTTCCCAATGTATAACATGTCAACCATCTTTTCTTAGGCTTGAGAAGAAGCTTGCACCCCCCCTTCTCAACTCTAACCACTGCCATTCTCCTACCCTGCAAGCAGTACCCTGCTACCTTCCACCTCCTTGTGCTCTCCTGACGTGCCTCGCTGAAGTTACGCCCCTAAAAGCGCTGCCCAATATTTCAGTGCCCAAGGAGCGAGAGGAGGTGCAGGTGATGCTGGAGCCACCCTGCTGCCTGTCTGTAATGAGACTGTTCATTAGAGAAGGTGCACCAGCATCTCCTTGTCTCCCAGATTCTTACAAAATCCATTTTTACAGCATGTGCCAAGCCATGGAAAGGTAGTAAATATTCATAGTATGATAAACACTCATGGAGAGGATATACTGCACTTAAGAGACAGAGTGGAATTAATTTTATATGCTGCAGAGAGGCTTTTTAAGCAATTGCAAACTTGTGAATCCCTGCTCTCTTCCAGAAAAGGTTTAGATAATGAGGCTGGGCTGGAAGTCCAGGCCTTCTGAAGACTCATTTTCTAGCTCTAGAAAGGGGAAGAAATGGGAGAAGGAGGAAACTTGTTAAATCAAGAGACTTACGCATGGTTCCAATAAGGATCCAGTTTTCCTTGAGGGACCACAGACCTCTTGGGCAAAGGTTGTTTTGGCCTCAATTCTGTGTTAAAAAGCTATGAAAACTGGCATCAAGCCTTCTAAGACAGATACCTCCTCGGTCCTGTGGAACGCCACACAACACCCAACCGTGCCAGAAGGCAGGCAAGGCAATGCCTCCCCTCTGGGAATCTTCTGTGTGTGGGCTGTGCCAGCAACCTGGTATTCCCTTCCAACCCCCAGGACAGCTGCTCCACCTCCTCTGGCTGCTCCTTCTGCAAACCTCCCAGCGTTTCTTTAGAAAAGCGAATGCTGAAGACGGCAATTTCCAACAGAGCTGCTGGTGGTGCTGTACCCTTAGCACCATTTAAATGTCCGATTGCACTCATTCAGCCCCTGAAAAAAACAGCGCTCCTCCAGCCCGTGACAGCTTTGACAGCCAGACTCCTTAATTCCTTTTTCTTATTCCCTTAATCTGTCATCTTTATCAGGCTGGGGAAGTGCCAGGCAGCATGCAGGAGCCCCAGCCCCGATCAATCTCCACATTACAGCTGACAGAATGGTGCTAATAACTTATTGATCTAATGTTTGCCAAGCCCCACTGGGGCTGAAAGGCTCCCATTGATTGGCTTGAGGGAAGGAGCCTCTCAGCTGAGAGCAGAGCGGAAAGCCTTCAAATTGTCTTCTTCCCAAGGAGCCCGGAGATGGAGGGCGGGTGGGGAAAGGAGAACAGGGAGGAGGACAAGGAACTCAAAAGAAAAAGAGAAATGGAAAAGGAAAAGGAGAAGGGTGCATGTGTGAGCTGCAGATTAAGAAGAGGAAGAGGGTGAAAAAAGGGTTTGAGAACCAAAGATATGCAAGAAGGACAGAAAAGAGCAAGAAAAGGGTGAAGAGTAATAAAAGGAACTGGGAACAAAAAGATTGCAGAGAGTTGAAAAATAAATGAAATAGGCAGTTGAGTCTCTTCTTGCTCACAGCAAATTGTTAATAAAATCTTTCCAACCCCCAGCCATCCATCCTAGAATTACTCCTCCCAAACCTGTTCGTGTGATGTGTAAAGCATGCAGCACTGCTGGCTTGCCCGACCAGGTCTGAAACCACAAGGCTGCGTGTGGAGAGAGGGCATCATCAGGATAAATCCCAGTTTAATGTACGCGTCTGCTCCTCACAGGGATATTCCTGCAACTTAACCCTTGGGAATTCCTACCCATCTCCTCGAGTAGCCCTGAAGGGGCCAATAATGGTAGAGTCATCAGATATGCTCAGGAGCTGAGGGTCTTCACTGTGCCCCTGTGGGGAAACCTGGGCTTGTCTGTAGATGCAGAGATAGGAGGAAAAAAAAGCAACCCAACACATGACCTCTCACAAATTACAGTAATTGTTATCGTCTTCTTTCCCACTTACCCAAGATCAGCTCAGGGTAGGCGAGTTTTGCCAAAGGGTACACGTGTTAGTGCTGCAAGGCAGGGACTGAGCTGGCAGGGCTTCAAAGCAAGAGCAGTCGTGCTCACACACTACCCTGGCAGGTTTGCCTGCCCTGGGGCTCTAAATACACAGCGCGCACGTTGGTCAGGTCTGGTTTCTTGGTGGGTTTCTCTCAAGTCTATCAACCCAAAAGGCTAAGCCAACATTCTCATGTGTCATCCCCAACATATCCCTCTCACATAACCCTGCACCACTTTCTCTTCAGCAGGACCTGCCCCTCATTTTCAGGGCCCTCACAAAGGTGAGAGGCATAAAGCACCCTGCTGACTTCTCAAAAGGAACAAGGAGCAGCGCAGAGCAGCAGCTCAACACCTGCTACCTGGGCATCTAATCACAACACAAGCTTTCCAGACACACAGCTGTGAGGAGCTCGTAGGGGGACAGTGCCACCCCTGCTGTGCAGGACTAAACCCACCGCATCCAAACCTGATGATGCAGGGATACATACACGCATTGGAGCAGGAACAGCGTCAAAACCCTGGCTCTGAAGTATCAACTTGACTTGCGGCAGGGCCAGGGGCAGCCACTCACTGCCTCCTCTCTAACCAGCAGCAAGCAAGACTGGACAAGTCAGGTGCCACATTAAAACTGGCACTGGATTTCTATAAATAACATCAGTGAGATGTCACCGCACCAGTGATTTGTTTTTAGCTCTTTACTAGCTGGCTGTGAGGCACCTGGGAAAGGAGGTGGAAGCAGGAGGTGGGGGAGAGGTTATTTTTGGAAGCAGAATAATCTTGCTCTGCCTAGAGCTGCAGGAAAAGGAAGAAAGAGTCAGTGTTTACTTCAGTTTCAATGGTGCAATGTGCACTGGCCATGAGTTTGGTGGTTGATCCAGCTGCCAGAAAGCGATGGACTCACTGTCCCAACTATGCCCAATGTGCCCTGTTCAGGCCAGGAACAGGAGACCAAGCTACTTCAGTTTGCCCAGAGGAGTTGTGGCTGCCCCATCTCTGGAGCTGTTCAAGGCCAGTCTGGATGGGGCTTTGAGCCCCCTGATCCAGTGGGAGGTGTCCCTGACCATGGCAGGGGGTGCAACTGGATGATGTTCAAGGTCCCTTCCAACCTAAACCGTTCCATGATTCTGTGATAAGCTGCCACGGTGAGCCCTGTCCAGCTATAGCGCTCCTTTCCTAAAAGTGAGGGAGATGCACCTTGAAAACATCACCAACCTTCCCAAAGATCAGAATCATCCTAGAAGAACCCTCCTGCCAGGAACGGGCTTCAAATCCCTGCCAAGAGCAAGGTTTACTGAACTCTAAGAACAGGGCACTGAACTGCCTTGGCTCCTTCTCCTCCTGCAGTGAGAAAGCCAAGAATAAAACCTCAACACTCCCACCAGCAAAATCCATGCACTAACCTACGCTTCAAGCGCGGCTGCAGAGCACAGCAAAATGAAGTGCTTCCATTCTGGGCTTTCCCATTTTTCCTTCACCTCTCCAGACCTCCGGCTGTATTACAAAAGGACACTGGTTACCTCCCACTCCCACAAGGCTTCAGAAGAAATAAAACTGAACTTAAATAGAGCACAAAGAAATTATGATCCTGCAGATCCAAGCCAAGAGGATGAATGTGTTGCCTGGGTAAACAACTGTCCTACGTGGCAAAACACGCAAACAAACGTGGCTGGGCTTACAATTCCTAGATGCCCATTTGGTGCTGATTTTCTGCTCAATTTAAGGTAGCAATTCAATAAAGGCTTCTGCTTCTTTTCTGTTCTTGTTCGGCTTTGTTAAATAAAAACATGTCTGCATCCACGCTCATTATCACACGCTCAGAAAACAGTCGTTCGCTGTAATTCTGTCTCTAGCCATTAGCTACAACAGCCCTGATCCCAATTCTTTGTCACCCCCAATATTAACTCCTCCTCAGCAGATGAAAGCTCTCGGCCTGGTTGCAAAGCAAAATGAAGTTATCAAGAAGCTCTCCATGGCAGGCATGCAGAATTCAGGGACAGATCCAAAGAAAGTGACACAACACGTCTGATCACCTACAGATCCACGTGTATGAGCTACAAGTGCTGCCCTGGCAATAAAAATTCCAAGACCAATTTTTAAATGTGAATCTGTTTACAGTTCATTCCTGAAATTTCTCCTCCTTCCTTGCTTAGTCAACATAGCTTCAAGTGGAAAGATGAGAAAGGAGTGTTAACACAGAAGAACAAATAACCTAACACAGCAGAACCGTTGACCTCACCAAGAGAAGATGTAACTCTCAGGAAGTCTTTGAGACAAATCCACTGTTTTGAGCAACAGTGCTTTTCCAGAACTGCAAAAGCACCACGTACACGTGGCCTTCTATGGAGAGGGACTCCTCAGGGGATACAGATGTCATGTCATCATAGAATGGGTTGGGTTGGAAGGACCTTTACAGGCCATCCAGTCCAACTCCCCAATATCTTTAACCAGATCAGGTTACTCAGAGATTCATCCAACCTGACCTTTAATGTTTACAGGGATTGGGCCCTTCACTGCCTCCCTGGGCAACCCAGGCCAGTGTCTTAGCATCCTCATTGTAAAAATTTCTTCCTTATATCCAGTCTACATCTCCCCTCCCTTCATTTAAAACCATTACTGTCCCATCACAACAGCCCTTGCTAAAAAGTCTGTCCCTGTCTTTCCTGGAGCTCCTTTCAGCACTGGGAGCTGCTCTAAGGTCTCCCCAGAGCCTTCTCCTCTCCAGGCTGAGCAACCCCAACTCTTTGTTCTCCCTACCATGTGGGATTTCCACAGACAGCACTGTAGGCTCACATGCAACTACCTTGGACCCTGAGGACACCACAGCTCTGAGGCCAAGGCTCTCACGGTCTGTCATCTCCACCATATTGACCAACAACCCCTACAGAAAGCCCAAGTTCTCTGGAAGCTCCGGAACATCAGAAAGCTGGCCTTCTGCTGCTTCCCGCAACACGGCAAAGAAGCCCCTAACAGGGGAAGAGGTTTTTAATCCATGTGCAGTCCCAAATATTACATGCAGAACCACAACAAAATGCTGGCTGTTTGGAACAAGGCCTGATATTCTGCTACATTTCCTTTAGGTGTCTTGTCCCATACAATATTCAGATATATAGCTCTAATCATGAGGGAAGGAAGACAGGGAAGATCTACCCACTTCCCTCTAGCATCAGTGAGCCAGATCCCTCCACTTCTATCCATGCAAATATAGTCCTACCACAACCAGAAAGTCACGAAGGTGCTGCANTTGGAAGGACCTTTACAGGCCATCCAGTCCAACTCCCCAATATCTTTAACCAGATCAGGTTACTCAGAGATTCATCCAACCTGACCTTTGATGTTTACAGGGATTGGGCCCTTCACTGCCTCCCTGGGCAACCCAGGCCAGTGTCTTAGCATCCTCATTGTAAAAATTTCTTCCTTATATCCAGTCTACATCTCCCCTCCCTTCATTTAAAACCATTACTGTCCCATCACAACAGCCCTTGCTAAAAAGTCTGTCCCTGTCTTTCCTGGAGCTCCTTTCAGCACTGGGAGCTGCTCTAAGGTCTCCCCAGAGCCTTCTCCTCTCCAGGCTGAGCAACCCCAACTCTTTGTTCTCCCTACCATGTGGGATTTCCACAGACAGCACTGTAGGCTCACATGCAACTACCTTGGACCCTGAGGACACCACAGCTCTGAGGCCAAGGCTCTCACGGTCTGTCATCTCCACCATATTGACCAACAACCCCTACAGAAAGCCCAAGTTCTCTGGAAGCTCCGGAACATCAGAAAGCTGGCCTTCTGCTGCTTCCCGCAACACGGCAAAGAAGCCCCTAACAGGGGAAGAGGTTTTTAATCCATGTGCAGTCCCAAATATTACATGCAGAACCACAACAAAATGCTGGCTGTTTGGAACAAGGCCTGATATTCTGCTACATTTCCTTTAGGTGTCTTGTCCCATACAATATTCAGATATATAGCTCTAATCATGAGGGAAGGAAGACAGGGAAGATCTACCCACTTCCCTCTAGCATCAGTGAGCCAGATCCCTCCACTTCTATCCATGCAAATATAGTCCTACCACAACCAGAAAGTCACGAAGGTGCTGCAGAACAGCAGGTATTTGAGGAGAGAAAGAGAAATGAAGAGGATTTTTGCAGAGCAGAAATTTAGTGCCTTGGGACCAGGACTCTACTGCAAAATGCTTGTTTAAATCCTCAAGCAGTGTGCAAAGCACACCAACACCTAAGGGAGAAGGCAACCACACTTTCTCTACCAGCCCTGGAGCCCCAGAAGAGCTCCTCTGTCCCCTCACCCCACGCACACCCTGGCAGACTGTATTAGCCAAACTGGATAGAGGGGATTGGACTTGTTTACAGACACACCGCGAGCTGCTTAAAGGGGCTCTAAATCCGTGTTTGATGTGCAAACCGTCAGCTTTGCTACTGTGCCTTTGTCAAGCAGCCCTGGCTTTGCTCATCCTTGTGTGCTCGTCTCTCTCTCTCTCAATTAAGATTAAAAGCGCCTTGTGCCATCATCCGCTCTCAAGGTAAGCCCCTCTGTAGTGCCGGTGCTGCACCCTGGCTGCTGCCTCGTCTTTATCTGATCCATTTGGAAACGACTTTTATATTCTCATTAGGCTCACCGCCTGCCCTCCCCTCCCACACGCACGCTCCCCCTGAGGCATCTGAGCACACTTGCTCTACCTTTGCAGATGTTGCTAAGCCTCTTACTGAATCTCACCAACGCAGACTGCCTCGGTGTGTTCCTAAGGAAGCGCAGACCCCATCAGACATACTTTTTCCTTTCTTCCTCCATTTGGCATCTTATATCCCCATCGTGACTGCAATTTAATTAGCACCAAGGAAAGCATTCTCCAGCGTTTTCCACTGAAGAACATCACCAGAACGTCAAGTCTGCAGTGTCGAGAGAGTAGAGGTTATTCGCGTCTCGCACATAAAATGCCCTGGGAGCACCTCTGCTACGAGGACAGGCTGGGAGAGTTAGGGTTGTTCAGCCTGGACAAGAGAAGGCTCCAGGGAGACGTTAAAACAGCCTTCCAGTATCTGACAGGGCCTAGAGGAAAGCTGGGCAGGGGCTTTTTACAAGGGCATGGAGTGACAGGATGAGGGGAATGGCTTTAAATTGGGAGGGGNTCCCAGATTGTTTTTTGATTCTGTTTTTCCAGGTAGGCTCTACATCTGTTCCCTCAACCACAGCCCTGCAGACCGTCACCACTTAGGTGAAGTATCTCACTTCTCTGCAAAGGGAGCACCTCTGTGCCGAAGAGCCAGCCTCGCCTCTCAGCAGCTGGATTAGCTCACGCCAGGTTTAAAAAGAAAAAACGAAATCAAAAAGAAGTTCAACACTAGCCAGAGAAGTAGGACGAGATTAAACCTAGCAGTTGGATATAAACCCTGTGTAGATATAACCTAGACTTCAAAAGAGCAGCTGGATATCATTTCGATCAGTGAAGAGCAACAGAGCTGGCAGAGAGGTGAGTGCCCTTCCTTTACTCTGCGTTCTCTGATGCTCCACAAGAATCTACTGCTCTTTCCACCTGTCTTGGAAACAACAACACTTGCACCCTCGAAACGCGCACAACCTTTTGGTGCACAGACATTATCTAAGCACTCTAGAAACCGGCACTGTCTGTTTTGCAAGCACAAGCATCTCCAATCCCAGTCACGACGAGGCAGAGAGAGCAGAAGTGGCCGACATTTACTTTCCTGTAAGTCTGAGGACACGATACTGTCAACATTATCAACCCAGATGAGAAGGAAGTACGATGCTAGAGGATGCAGGTGGGTGAAAGCCTAACCCAGCGAAAGTGGCTTTCCTCAGCCAGTGAAGAATTCATAGTTAAAAACAGGGCAGCTCTTCCCGAAAGCCAGGACCCCTCGGGACCTACGGAAATCCAAGCGCATCAGCAGTAATTGCAATAAATCTGCAGTGCCGCAGAGCAGACCCAACACACACAAGTTTGCTCCGTGATTAAGAGATCTCTGTAATACCTCATGGTCCCCAGCGGGCCCAGAGGGCCAAGATACAACTAACACGCATCAAACACATCAGAATATCTCAATCATTACCACAGCTGACTGTGGCTCCCTAAGCCAATCGATAGGGCAATTAGATTTTATCAGCACACGCCTCTTGGCCACCTACTCCTGCTGTCGCTGCAAAAGCCTCACCTGCCCCTGCCAGCGCCAGGCCTCCAGGTGTCCCACTGAGAAGCACAGGCTGAATCTTTGCTTTTTTTGGTAGATTTTAGCTGTTGGTATTCTTTATTTCCTTTAAGGTCCAGTATCAGGGGGACACTTTAAACATGAATTAAGCTGTCAGCTATTCTTATCTAGATGTCTTGCTTCAGTGCACACACTAGCAGGTAGACCACCTCAAAACCCCCCACATACCATGCGTACAGAAGCAGGCTACAATCCACACCTATTCCACGCTGTCACAATGGAACGCCACCACACGGGTCTAATAGAGACGTTCGTGAAGACAAGACAGGAGACTGAGCTCTGTTGTTCAGTCATCGTTTGCTTTAGGATCTTTGGGTAAATTTGCCTTTCTGTGCCTGGGCTGACTCACACACCTCTACAATGGACTCGAAAACCAAGGGCATTGCGCAGCTTATCCAAGAGTTCCAATGAAACTTTACTTACTGCAACGTAACTGTCCCTTTCCCCTTTATCACAGAATGCTTTGGGTTGGAAGGGACATGCACAGGTCCATCCAGTCCAACCCCCTGCAGGAAAAGGGACATATTTAATTTAATGAGGTTGCTCAGATCCCCATCCAACTTGACTCTGTATGCTTCCAGGGATGGGGCCTCCACTACCTCCCTGGGCAACCTGAGCCAGTGTCTCACCACCCTCAGTGTAAAAAATTTCTTCCGTATATCCAGTCTGGTTTGAAACCATTCCCCTTCATCCCATCCCAGCACTCCCTGATCCAGAGCCTCTCCCCAGCTTTCCTGGAGCCCTTTTCAGCACTGGGAGCTGCTCTAAGGTCTCCCCAGAGCCTTCTCTTACCCAAGCTGAACAAGCCCAGCTCTCTCAGCCTGACACTGTAGACTAGCAAAACTTTCCATTTTTTATTATATTTTCAAAGCACTGTAGCTCTCGGATTTGCTAGCCCAGATTTATCTTTATGCTAAACTTGCCAACGTGCCACAATCACTTACTGGTCTGAATCACACCTAAATGATTCAACAGATAACATAACCATTTGGTTTTGATGACTCCAGACTCTTCCTAGCTTTGTGGGCTTCATAAGATCCAAAACTTAGTGATGTTTTCTGTCCAGCTACCCCAAGCCCTAAGACCACACCTCCTCTCCGCTCTCCGTTCCCAACGGCGAGCATCTGCCACTGCGGTGATTACATCCACAGAGAGGGGACACTGAACTCTTCTCCAGTCAGGACCAAACCCTACCCAACTCTTTCAGGATGCAGTTATTTTCTAAATGTTCCAGTTTCTGCTGTCCCAAACTGAGCTCTTCAGTCTTTCTGTTCACAAATCTAACCATCACTATTGACATAAAGTGACCTGTTTTCATGTAATTATCCATAAGCCTTCCAAGGGTATTAATGTATCAGTGCTGCTCTTCCAACCAAAAGCTTTACGTGTTCTAACAATGGGTCAGTCTCTTCAGCCTCTCTTGACCTGAACATCAGGCCAGCTCCAGCCTGAGCCCTAACTCTACTCTTGCCTACCTTCCAGAATTCACAAAATCCCCAGAACTAACTCCACACCATTATCTTCCACTAGTTTCAGGCCGTTTCTGCATTTCAAAGACCATCAAAGACCCAGTAATATTTCTGATTTTCCAGTCCACGCTGTTCAAAACTATAGCACTGCCTCTAATCCTGGTCAAACCATAAATCTAGGAACTTCCTCACAGAATTAATTGTAAACCAACCAACCTTGCCAACTTCCACCTTCTTCTTAACCCCACGGGCCCTGCAATAAGCAAATCTCTTCCATTTGTGCTATCCTTGTTCTTAATCCTCTACTTAGGCTTAGCCATAGCCAAGCAGCCACATACACTTCTGAATCCTGTTTTAGCTGTATGCGCTCACACCTCATCCTGGAGTATCTGCAGCTAGAGCTGCAGAGCAGCTTCCGGAGCATTTCTCCTCTCCTGGCTGGGACCGTATCCCCAACTTCAAACCATAAATGCTACATCAGCAACAGAAAGCATTTTAGCAGTGGATTCCAACTTACTTTGAGAGCACTGCAGCTTACAGTCGCGTATCTGCATTAAGATCATTTATTCAGCAGTTCCCGTCTCCAAACGCCTATTTGAGGGCAAGATTCTCAGCCAAATGCAAAGTATTGTTCTTAAAGGCATACAATGCAAACAGCAAACAACTGGGGGCATGTTTCTTTTTCCCTTATTGTTGTAACTAAGTGGTTTAAACAACAGTCGGTCTTTTAGACTAATCCAACGCTGTCTTAAAATTATAGTGATTATTTCTACCATTCTCCCTTTCCACTCCTGCCAATAAAACCAAACAGAACCAAGACATAAACTCAATAATCAGCATCAGCTACACATTCTAGCATGCTTTGTTTCTGTTTCCTTCACTTCCACGTCCCAGAGGTGGTGACACCGGCACATGCTGTCAGAGCTGGCAGGTTCTGCGTAGACTTTGGCAAATGAGTCTTCACTTAATCAAACAACAATGTAGAGTGAGCCAGCTCCCGACAGCAGGGGAAAACCAGAGTTAAACTGTCCCTGTGGAGATGTGACAATGCTCCTCCTCCCTTTAGATAACCAATTTCCCCACCATCCATCCCCCTACCTACTCTTTTGCTGGTCAACTCTTGTTAGACACACCAAATCCATCACGTCCCAAAAACCTCTGTCACTTGCTTGGTGGCTTCTTGTGCAAACAAGCCTTCTTTTTCATTGCTCAGACCTTCATTGAGGTCTGAGCCTGCTGTCCTCACTGCTACAAAGCGTTTGCAGTGCCTATTCTATATTTCTTATTGTTTCATATGGTTAAGAAGGTACTCAGAGAAATCTGAAACATGAATTCCAAAAGATAAGAATGAGGACTTTTTATCAGGTCTTTCCTACTGCTTACACTTAGGCGAATAAAAAGTACCCTTTGCATTTCTGGAATGCTATGGATCTCCAAGAATTTCAGCAACACTGATCAAGCCCAGCAGTTTCTCTGTAAAGCAAACAATATTATGATAGAAACCATTTAACACACGGGGTCAACAGAGACCTATAGACTCTAACGAGGTCATACAGAAAAATACATCTCTGGCCAGTTTGGCTCTTAGACCTGTGTAGGAAATGGGGCTGTGGAGATCGGTTAATAAAGAGAATATGGAGATTGGGCTGTGAAAGCAGAGACTGCAAGCTGCCTGTGCCTGCATTACAGGCTACCACAAAGACCCCAGTTCAACACAACACATACATGAGACCGAACACTTTACAGCACCAGCAGTAACACCAGTACAAATTCCACTGCAGGAGAAACCTTTCCTTTCAGCCTCATGCAAAAGGCAAACCAGG
Organism: Geococcyx californianus; assembly: GCA_013389885.1. Taxonomy (NCBI): domain Eukaryota; kingdom Metazoa; phylum Chordata; class Aves; order Cuculiformes; family Neomorphidae; genus Geococcyx; species Geococcyx californianus. The sequence continues at coordinate 27,620 of VWPV01021892.1, forward strand.
CACCCACCACGTTACTGAATTTCCATCAAAGACATTCCCAAGGAGTATGAGATGTGGTGTTCCTTTGAAATCTAAGGTTAAGTAACACAGTCAACAGAATGACTTAGAAGAAAATATGAACAAACCCACAAACACATAGATCTTCAGGAAAGGAAAGGCCTACAGTAACACACACACACGGAGATCCGATTTGGATCTGGAAGGACAGGGATCACTCAATATAAAACCCAGCATTACTCCTAGTTTTTCCACAACTGTTATTTATAATCAAAAGCAAATCGCAGATTCTGCAAACAATAAGCAGATGTCTAGTTTATTGCCAGTGCCTCATTGCCCCAAGCTCCCTTGCTGATATCCAGAGAGGCGCGGTGCAGTATCCAAGAGAAGCATTTCTGGTATCACCATGTTCAGTTGAAACCAGGTGAACTTCCCAAAAAAAAAAAAAATCCAGGTAGCCATACAAAACCAAACAAACAGGCTCATAAAGGAGTTGGCAGGCGCAGAGGCAGCACGGGGAATCTCTGATTAATGAAATTACAAATCAAACCATGCTCTCTGCAAGGCCTTTCTGCTTCACTGGACACTAACCCTGGGGACATTTCACTTCTCTGCCGGCGCAAGCTCCTTTGCCAGTAGTTTAACACAGACCACTAGATTTGAGAATAACACAGGACTGAGATCTCAAAATGACTTTAACATCACCATGAAATCCTTTCCATGTTAATCTTTAGCCAGAATATTAAAAGCCTTCGTATAGCTCACTCCCATGTGGAACACAAACAGCCACAGAAGAAAATGAAAAAAGAGGGACTGAAAGAAAGAAGAGGGAAGTCAACAAACCCAAACCAGCAGGACCTGCTCCATCTGCTTACCTGCTGCTCCTAAGCCGACGTCGATGCTGTTTCTCTTGAATTCACAGCGGCTCTGGGTCTCTGGCATAACGAGCTGACGGCTCTGATGCAGGTTGGAGATGATAGTGGAAAGGTCGTTATCACGGCTGCAACAGAGCAGAAAAGCACCAAGTTAAGGAAATCCTATTTGCCACCACGTAATTGATTTTTGTGTGTATGAGCATATATGTGTACGCACACTAGGTTCTTTTGTTTGCCCCCGACACAGCTGTACTTCAAGCAAGGTTCTCCCTCTCCCAACCATCAGGCTCCTAGGTAACCTCCTCTCATTTTGGGGAGCGCAGACTGAGCGCACAGCACTTCCCAAACTGCACTCTCATTTCCCATCAAGGACTCCGCAGCTGCCAGAGCTCCTCATTTCAGTTTTGCCAGATATAACTTGCCTGGGCCAGAACTTACATCTCGGATGGAAAAACTGAAAGTGTAGGAATTGGCAGATCTGTTCCAGCATTAAATAGGAAACTTGGAACTGAAATAACTGATAGTTTTCTATCAGTTGCCACCCTTCTACTCCTTAAAAAAGTAAGCTTTTCCATTCCATCACCATTGGAACACAAAACGACTTTATTTACTTGAATAATAAGTTTTTCTTTTTAGAAAGAATCCCACCACGAACCCAGACACCAGGATTACTCAGAGCTGAGGGTACAGATTTATTTACAAAACTAATTTTCAGCTCTTCACTCCAACAGATCCTGAAACAATGCTCTTTTCCTTCTGGGGAAAGAGAATGCATTAGAGCAGTTCAGCATTATTTTGCCTGTTATCCTCGCATCAGATTGCTGCTAAGTAAGCTACTTTAGTCTATTTTTTTTTTCCTTCTATGGAGGGGGAGAACACAAAAAGACAGTCACTGTAGCAATCCTGCAGTTCAGCTGGCAAATGCTTTTGCTTGCATACAGCTATCCACTTGCAAAGTATATGCAAATAAATGATATACAAACACTGAGGAGGAAGAACAGGCTAAAATGTATACGTGGTATTAAATGGAAATGCTGGGATGTTTCCCTTTTGTTTGTTTGCAGTGTATGTGAAATCATCCATCCTTCTAGCACGAGGTGCTTGCCCCAAGCTACGCGTGGCTATTTTTCTTCCTCTCCTCTTTCTGAATGGCAGACTACAGCCAGAAGAACCAGATACTTAGAAAGAAATATACATATTAGAAATCCTGCCCTTCCCTCCCACATCCACAGCTCCCTCCCACTCTCTACTCACATGCCAAGTGCACCCACTCTGTGCTGCTGGGACACCCAACACATGACCACCAAGTCCCTGGTGCAGAGCAGAAGTGTCCTCACCTGGGACCAGCAGGGCAGCACGGAGGGTGCATTATCTGCAGAATTACCTAGCAATGATCTTCCTTTAAATATCCCCCTCTCATCCCCCTTGCCTCCCCCCACCCGCTGCCCCCCCACCTGCAGGCTATCAGCACCAGGAGCAGATCTACTCAAACCCTCCCGAGCGCCCATCCCTAGTGCAGAAGCAGGGGCTAATCTGCCGTCTAGCTCCCTGCTAATCAGATAAGTTTATGACAGAAAGTCTTTAGACAGAGGTACTTTCAGCGGGCGTCTGGCTCCAGATTTTCACAAGATGTAGCAGACAAAAACAGCTTCTCGTTTCAGCAGCCGCTGTCGTGTTCCCTGCTGCTCCCCCCCCACCCCCAGTCTCAGATACGAAAGAGGATGCTCGGCTCTCAAAGCCTCTGAGCACCCATTGCATCTTCCTCCACTAAACCAGTTCAGATTCCTCCTTATGCAAGCAGGAGGCTAATTACTTAAGCAAGCCCACAGGTGAGTGGGAAGCCCATTTCTCCTGTGCCAAGCAGTTTTGGGTCTTATCCTCTTTTAGCTGCCACCTTTAAGATGCATTATGCAAATATTTTGGTGTCTTAAGTCATTTATGGGATTAATGTGAAGTGATTATCAGTTCTTTTTAATCATGCCAATCAATAACTGGATGTCAGGGACAGAGGACAAATGCAGATAAACGCTGCCATCAGCACAAGGCTGAGGAAAGGGCGGAGGAGATGAGCCAGGAGTGCAGGAGCAGAAAGGCAGGGAGTAGGAAGAGAAAAATGGGATAATTACATCTTTGCATTTGCAGAGTGTCTTGCATCCCAATTGAGCCCAGAGCACCTCCGATACGTAAACGCATCAGGAGAGCTATGAGAATGAATTGTTTTATCCACCACTAAAATGCAGTTGCCTCTCTTTCTGGAAAAAAGCACAGCACCTCCTTAACATGGCTTGATTCTCCTAAAAGCAGAGAGTGTAGAACACTGCGATACATCCCTCATAAGCTAAAACCAGGAGATCTACATGGAAGGAAACATTTACCACACCAGAAGCGATATTTTTCTTCCCCAGCAACCTTTTGGTTTTAGATCTTCCGTGGCCTTAAAATTAAAATCGTCAAGGTATGCAAAGGTGCATTAGCAAGTCATAACTCCACGCAGAAGCAGGCGCCACAGGGCTGAGCGGTAAAACTCTACAAGCTCTGAATTGAACCCAGTCTACCCACAGTTAGGCAGGATCCCAGGAAAACCGGACTTTGCTGGAATACCTTTGCAGAAGGTGACATTGAGAGGAAAGGGAAGAAAGGCTAGAGGTAAGGCAAACAGGCTGAGACAGCTTTTAACACATCAAACTGTCCCCAGGAGTTGTTCCTTTCGCCTTAGCGCACAGGAGGGTTGACACAGAGACTGCCTTTTTGTTCCGGGCTTGTTCTACACCAGGCGCTATGGAAGGTGTTTTACAGTTGGGGCTGTCTTGGTATGAGAAAAAAGAGTAAGTGGGGCTTCTTTTGAAAAGCTGAGATACCTTTTGGTGTAGGTGAAGACTACAAGCATTTTTTAAAAGTACTGTAAGCCCCAACAAACCCAGCTCCACAGAGCTGCAACCGGACTCCTGTGACTGTGTGATCTCTAATAAGCGACACGCTCGTGTAAGGCTCTGCTTGGACCACAGAGGACTTTCTACACCACGCTGGATCAAAAGAAGGAAACACCAGCTTCGAGCTGACAACTCTGCCCCCGTCCACCTTACCCGTGACTGCATGAGACAGTAAACAAAGAGCATTTTTACAAGAGACTCCCCTGAACCTCAACAGAGCAAAGTCCAACTAACTGCTTTCATCCTGATGCTGTTTAATAGAGACAGTGAAAGTCTGACCGAGTCTTAGTTCTTCATAGACTTCCCCGGCCCCTCGATGCCTCAGCCAGGAAGAAGGGCTTCGCTCTGCACAGAACCAGCAATTGCCAGGAATTCTCCTACTTTCACACACTCACTACCTTGGATTAGAGCACTGCAACTGCATTCCCAGCCCTGGAATCACCACGTCTGCTGTTGCTTGGCCCAGCAAGAGGGCAAAAGACACAGCACAGGCTTTGGGAAATCTGCTTGGTCTGTAGACCGAAAGTTGCAAAGTGTGAGTTCTAATTCCTGCCTGGCTAAACTCTGTCACAACTCAGCCCTGCCCAGATCACAATCGCTAAGATCAACCCTACAGAACAAGGCAGGCCAAAATCTGCCTCATCTATCTGCCACAACAATCCTAGAAACCACAAGCACATTTCTCCATAGAAAAATCAAAAATCTGAAAAGCTCAACCAACTTCTTACCTCCTGCTGGTGCAAATTGCTCAATGGACTCCCATCAGCAGAGCAGTCAGACTGCCCCACCAACACTGGCTGCTCTGCAGAACAAGGAGCACCTGCACTCACTCAGTGCCTACACCTGCACCTCACTTAGTGCCCACACCTGTGCAGGGCGGTCCACCCTGGCCCTCTGCCTTGGCTTCAATCAATTCCCTTTGGCTACTTAGTCCTCGATTCCCTATTCTTCTCTCCCAACTGTTGGCTCTGGACTTCTGTGCCCAGTCCAGCGCCTATCAAAGCCGCTGTCTCGCAGGCAGGGCCATGCGGCCGGCTCTGCATGCACAGAGCTGAGCCGAGCCAAATGCAGCCTCAACAAGCACAGCACAGAAACGAGCCTCCCTCAGCCCAGGTGCAGGGTATACTCTGTCTGCTCGACTTGCTCACAATCATCAAACCATAGAATGCTTTTGATTGAGAGGGGCACTAAAGCCCATCCAGTGCCCCCCACTGCCATGGGCAGGGTACCTCCCACTGGATCAGGGGGCTCCAAGCCCCATCCAACCTGACCTGGAACACCTCCAGGGATGGAGCAGCCACCACTGCTCTGGGCACCCTGGGCCAGGGCCTCCCCACCCTCACAGCAAAACATTTTCAAAAGTCAGCAAGTCTCCTCCTGCCTTTTTTCTCTTGGGGAAAAGGCAATTTGTTCCTCTGGGTTTACACATCACCTAACTGCCTTGCAGTAATCCAGTCATGTACAGAACGGGCAACAAATTCCTGGGCTCAGGGCTCCAGGAAGCAGAGCCAACGCAAGATTAAAGCTCCTTCCCTTGGAAGGAATACAGCAAGTCAAGATCCAGAGCAGCACATAGGAGATACCAACCTATATGTTGTAATGCCCAATACTTGGCTGCTTGATTTGGTACAGTGACTCCTGCAATGAAGGGTGTGAGCGCATCCCTGCTGAACTTCCCATCAGCCAAAGCACAAGTCTTGCATGACCACAGCCTGCATTAAGGTGATTGGAGAGGGCTGGTCCTTCCCATGTAGAGAGATGCCCCATCTGCGTGCTGAAGCCAATAATCCCACCCAGGTGCTCACTTGCAGCCCCAGCAGGGCAGAGCCACACTATGTTTTGCCTTTGTCTCGTCTCAGAGCCGCTGCCAGGTGCCCGTTAATGCAGGCGTGCCCCCATCCATGCACTGCCACATGCACACACAATCAGATTAAAGGTCTGATCCCTTCCAGTAGCATAATATTATATTTAAAAAAAAAAAAACACCAAACAAAACAGAACAGATTAGAGAAGGGGGTTTGAGCAAGATACAGATCTCCTGAAAGGTCAAGGAGGAGACAAATAGCCTTCTGGAGGGCTGCAGGTTGCCACGGCAACATTCAGTTTGCATAGGGTTTGGTAATTAATAGTTTGGGGGCGTGCAGTAATACAGGTGTGATTGCAGCAGCAGGGGAACACCAGGCATGGCCGTCTGGGCACTGCCATCCATAGCAGCAAGTTCTGCTCTTGTGGTAAAATCATGGGTAGAAAACAGTACTGACTGTTGCGGATTCCAGGAGGCTCGTGGCTGGTCAGCCACTGCCAGATTTGCTTTTGAGCTGCAAAGTGACTCAGTGTTACTGACAGTCTCATGGAAGACCTTTCTTCTGATAATCTGGCTCAGGATGATCGAAGCTTTGATCACAGGACGTGTTTTTCAGGTAATTCTGCTATTTTGGTGGGTAAAGCTTTTCAGCAGAACTTGCAGCACTGCAAGAGTTTCGAGCCTCAACTTCAATACACATTTAACCACAACCCAGAATGCTCAACTTTGCCCTGGCCTGTATCTGAACAGTGAATCTAAACATGTCTGGTAAAGATTAACTCGCGTTGTTGCTCTCAATTACAGCTGATGTGCTGTTGCTCATTCTCTATTTGAATCCACTGTCCTGGTTCTTGCAACATCGCGCTGAGCAGCTGTGGAGAGGGATGAAATGTAAAAAAAGATACGGATCTCATGTGGTGAAGGAGTGTGTGATGATTGCTGATGGAGGAGCGAGATCCCATCTTCACAAAGAAAAATCCCTCCTACTAAGAAGGAAAGGAAAGGCAGCAGCTTCCCAGCAGCCCTTAGACTTCCCTCAAGGCCAATTCTATAGCTTTGAGGGCAGCTGGAAGTGGCACAGACCTTGTCATGGACATGGCCTCATGAGGAATATGCTTTAACAAGGAGCAAACTGGCAGTGGTGATGTGTAAATGCTTATCATTGTGCTCCATGTAGCACTGGAGAAGTAACCATCCCAACCAAACATGCCATGTGTCCGTCCTGCCTTTGCCTTGCCCACTTATCCACTGAAAAGCTTGTCCCTAGGCTTTTGCAACCTGCTCTCCATCCAGCAGGATTCCCATCCTGCCAGTAGGCTCTGTCCTGCTGCCAAAAGCAACAGCCGGAGAAGTGGTTGGATATTATTATGGTTTGGTCAATTTTCAAATCCTAATGAAGAGAGGGCACAGGAGCAACGGATCCATTTATCAGAAATGCAGGAAGGCTGTGATAAGGTTTTTGCCTAAGCCACAGGCAACCGAGCAGCTCACCAGCACACCGCAACTCAGGCCACGCACGCTGCAAGCAGCCACCACAAAGCTTGAAAAGCCAAGTCTTTAAAAGCCGAGGCCAGGCCAGGAGAGTTGGGGTTGT
>VWPV01021896.1:0-10355 GCA_013389885.1 Geococcyx californianus
TGGCCAGCAGGAGCAGGGAGGCGTCTTTGACCATTCCAGGTCACTTTCATCTTAAAATAACTTCAAATCTGGGGTAAGAATTAATGTCAGATGTCTTAATGTAATTTGAAGCATATTAAAATAACAAATGAGATTAATTTCTGTTTACTATCCTTTCGCTGCTTGTTGAGCTGATCATCTACATGCCTTTAACAGTTCCTATTGGATCCTAAACCAAACTTACTCCAAAGATAAAACACCTTATCATCTTAAAAACATCTGGAGTTCTTCCCTTGTCAGCTAAAAAGCAAGCCTTCAAAACCTTATTCAGTTTGTACTGAATAGAGCGATAAACTTTGTGATTAGAAAAGGTTTTGAGACTGATGGCAGAGATACTAGAATAGAGGGGGATGCAGGTTTAGAAAAATCAGTTACAACTAAATTACTTCCAAGTTTCCTTCGTGCTGCACTATGGGCACTAAGCAAAGGCATATCAAGGACCAGTGTAAGTTTTCTTTAATCAAGATAATGACACTTTACTTGTGGAATGGGATAAAAACAGTATGCCTCCAACTTCTAGGTAAATGAGTCAGAATTTTGAAGAAAGAAAGCGTTATATGTAAAAAGTGTGTCTTTTAGCCATAAAATCATGCTGTTTAATTCCTGAATTAAATCTCTGAAACTTCTGGTTTGAGCTAGCTAATCTCTCTTGGAAGTACAATCAAATTCAGCTACTGGAAATAGCACAACCTGAACTGAACCATGTCAGTTACCATTAGAACAAAATAATACCTTCTTTGCAACGTGTGGTTTTTTAGTTTCATTGCCAATGACTGGATTTTAGCCATAAAATATTATATTTCGCTGCTGGATTAAATAATTTTATGATAAGTTCTAATTTTTGTCCAAATTCCTTGCTCATCTGCTCTAGGTCACCTTTGTAACCCTTTTTTTTTTTAAGCTAAATAAATTTGAGCTCCATAAGTCACTCACCATGAACATGTTTTCCTGTCTTCCTATCATCCTTTTGAAGGGTAGTGAGGGATGAGAATGTTGGTATGTTTCCATAACCCAGGCTACTGTGTCAGCCCTGAGGTTTCCTAAATAATTCCCAGCTTAGAAATTAAAAATTGCCTAGAGGAGAAAATGATCCATAAATAACTAGCGGAGAATAGTCCGAGTTCCGTATGTCATTGGTTAGTTCCCCACCACCCGCTGTATATCTTGAGGCTTCATATTAGCACCATACCTTCTGAAGGGATGCAAGCAAGAAAGAGCAAAAGCCTTTTCACAAGCCTTCTTGCACTTTTGGACAGTCTTTTTCTTTTTTATATTTCACTAGGAAGTTGTCAGAAAGCAGGTAGTATTCCAGTGAAGTTTCAGTACTCAAGAGTTTTACATGAACTCTTAAGTGTAAGAAATAAAACATAAATTCGAGTGTTGAATAATGCCTTGGAGTCAAACATACACCAGTTCTAAATTTCATTTTAATATTTTTTTTTGCTGTAATGACAGACAATAACACAAAAAATAAAGATCAATAAACTTCTTCCAACTTGATTCTATTAAACTGGTAAATATTAAATGTACTATAAAGTGTGAAATTTATAAGTTGAAAACCTCCTTACTTAAATATTAAATCCAGAAAATAATTTTAGCATAATTTTTTCAAATCTAAGCAGTGAAATACAGTACTTTGCAGAAGCAGACCACAAAAATATTATGAATGTGTCCCATTATCAATTAAGCAGGATTCCCTGTGTTTTACTTGCTAGTTTGACTATACTTCCTGTGTAAGTAGAGGTGACTATAAAGTTTTCCGTGCCACATCTAATAAGTTTCAAAACTCTGGATACTCCTAAGAGTTCTCTTCAAGTCACTCAGTATCTTACAGGAACCTGCCCACACACAGCATGGGATGAGATGTTTGTGCCGAGATAAGATAGTATGGAGGTATTCTAATTGGAGCTCTGCAAGCACTACTGATGAAAGGTAATCACAGTGACATAGTCGGACTAATGTGATAAAATAGACATATCACCACAGGTTCTACTAAATGTAAATGAACTCTGGAATCCATAATTATGGATCTGTTTTTAATCAAAGTATGGTGATTTGAAATACTTAATTTTGTAAGTATTTCCCAGAGCACAGTTTTCCTCTTAGTTATTTAAAGCACTGTTCAATAATGAGAGTTTCTATTCGTCTTTTTATACAGCAAGACATCCTGATAATAATGCTAATTGCACTTTATGCTATTCCCATAGCATAATCTCAAACACAATGGCCTTCAAGTTTCCTTCTAAGGACTGACTACCAATAGTATAGTCTGCCTGAGCTCAGTGTGGCTGAGATGTCAGTCACAGGCTTGCCATAAGCACCATGAAACCACAATGAAGCGCAGACAATGCAAACACATAGGAATGAAACCCCCCCTGCAGATCCTGTATATATCTGATTTATATTCTTCATCATCCCCTTCAGGGATCCTCCTGGACATAAACAAATTTTGATTATCACGTCAGCATTTTCTGTCCTCTAAGGGTGTAATACTAGAATCCTACTTGTTCAAATACAAGAGAAAACCGCAATTAGAAATTAAATTTTCATCAGGTCAAGCACCTGTTTCTGATGAGATACTAATACAAGCTCATCAGTTATAAGTATGTATCAAAAATGTCATTAGGCATGAGTCTTTCACACTTGCAAGTATATTAGCTAAAATCAAGAAATAAGTGGGATCTATAGATGAAGATCTAGCTACATAGTCTTTCAGCAACAGAAAATGAATGTTGCTATAAACAAAGGAAAGGGAACTGAACAATATTCCTTTCCTCCAACCGTGATTTTCATATGCTGACTATAGTCTTCAAATCTGCCCAGAAGAACCCTACAAGTCCAAGACAGGTGTAGAGGAATGCAGGGTTATTTTGTAGCTGCACTAACTGCCACACAGGAAATCTGGTTGGAAATATTTTAATAGAACAATTTTTTTTTTTTTTTCTGAAGAACACATCTGTCAAAATATACTCTTGAAATGAATTACAATACAATGATTGAAATACAGGTTTTCAAATAATCCAGATGAAGTGTTTGATTTTTTTTCAAACTGGAGTCATGTTTTGTGACTTAGCCAAAAAAAGCCCTGGATATTAGTTTTTGGTGTGGATATGTAATCGATTTTTTATCCACTTTTTATCTAGTTTCATACTTCGGATACTGGCACAGAATGCATTTCTGGCCAGACAATATTACTGAGTATTATTCAGTACTTTAGTATGTTATAGCATGCTTTAAAGTAAACTTGAACACACAAAAACCTGATTACATCCCCCTAGTATGTTTTCATTTGAGTCAGCTCTCACTGGCTTGTGAATATTCTTTGAAACCAATGTCTCCTGATGATGCACGTTTCTTCTGGAAACATGATGGGCTTTTGGACGGTGTCATTAAGAGCAAAGAAAATATACACAAAAGGAAGAAAACTTCATTCCACTATGTCTGATTTGAAATCTTCTGAAGTTCTGGACACAGAACTTAAAGGATAATTTCCAATAAAAGTTAAATACCCCTGGCTCCCCTACACAGCTGTCCAAAATGAAGGCGCTGAAAGCACTCAGAACTATTTCGCCCGAACTTCATAATTATCACCACTGTTCTGCTAACACATCACAGCTTGAAAGCATGGATTTTGTACCAGATTTTCCTTGTGGTGAAAGAGTCCAAAAGCAGAGACTGCAGCTTCTGTTGCAAGTCTCTCTACTTTGCAGGTAGCTCACTTGCAGCTTTATTAACCACAAAATACAGGGCATAATGTTAGTGTAATTTTTTTCTTGCTTTCTGGTTGTTTCTTTGGTAATTAGCATTTAGTCTATACAAGTTAGTTTCTGATTCATGCCATTAATTCTTACTGTTCCTTCCACATTTTTATGTTTGTTTGTTTCTTTTTTCCAGACTTTTAAAATATTACTTTAAATTAATAAGATCTTGGCAGAGAGGTCCATGTTGTTCCCAAATGGAGTTTCAACTCTGCCTCCATTTCTCTTGCTTTTCTTTTTCTCCATTCTCAGTAATTAATGGTTTTTGCCTAAAACAGTTTAATCAGGTTTCTGTCACATTTATCCTCTTGAATATCACAGTAAATGCCAAGTGATTAAAGATAATTACGACTGGCTTCCAGAGGTTAGATCAGATTTTGCCCCTCATTGTTGAAGAACAGTTTGAAAAGACATCCTTCCTTGGATGTCATGAAAGAAATATCTCACTAAGTATTTTCATTAAAAGCTAATTCAGTCTGATATTAAAAATCCAAATGACAGATGTCTTCAAAATCCTATGTACCTTAGACTTAAAGTCTCTCATAAATGTTGAAGAAATTATACCTGATTTATTCTTGAGTAACTATATACATGAAGTATCCATTGGCATCTCAACTGAGACTCTTAAAACAAATTTATACGTACATTTCTGTATGATTGTGGTCATTATTTTGTCATTCTTTGGCATACAGAGCAAAGAAAATAGAGCAGAATTTGATGTTTTCTTCAATAGCTTTTTTAATTTCAAAATTAAAACATAACTATTATTTTCAATATAGACTGGTCTCTTAAAATGGAATTGGAGGTAGTAAAAAAAGCTGTATGAACTTCTGTGTATTAACTAAGCTTTATCACTGAAGTTTTACCATCACTATTTATTAAAATGCAGATCTTTTTAAGGTCTATATTGCTCAGGAAACACATAATGGGATACAGAACCTTTCCCTTTGAAATTGTAGCAATTTAACTAGTCCAGGTTCTTCCTTACCAAATTTTGTTCACCTTCTGATAGTTATTTAATTATCTTATTTAAAATCTAATGTAAGACTTTTCTAGTCCAGTATAGATAGTCATGTGTGGTTCTGAAGGAAAGGTATTTTTTCAGTGTCTACTCTTCTTCAAACAAGGCATGTACTTTGCATGTACTTCCCTTTGCTGCGAGAATCAAAGACGAGAATTGTAAGTGATTTACCGTTCACTTTCTAGTTGATTTTGATACTTGTGTAGAAACAGGTTTTGAAATAGCTAAATAACATTGATCTGGATTTCAGCAACAAGTGGTGAGGAAGGTTTTGTATGTGTAACCAGAATAACATGATCGAAGTGAACAAAGGTATGGCTGAGTTGAACTTGCTTTAATTTGAGTCAGATACTGTTGAGGAAGGTGTTTTAAACATTTTGCCTCTGAAACACAGTCTACTTTGAGTATTCACTGTTGCTCAGTTGCACCTTACCTTATGAACTTAATGAACTATTGCAAAGTGCTCGGCTGTTTATGGAAATGGTGTGCAGTGTGAGGGAGAGAGGAAATGCCTACTGAAGAAACTGAAGTATGGCTTCTCCTGATTCCCTCTAAGTGAAGCTTCCACAGACAGGAAAACGATGGAACATATCCTAGCAAAACGAATTGTGTTTGTGGAGGCTTCTCCAACAAGACAACACTAGTGCTGGAATCTGAAGATTCCTATTGTTCAGGAAAATATTATATGTTACAAAGCTGAAAAGAATTTCAGTATGCTGCAAGATGAACCAGCAGGAATGTGTTCTTTCCCTGGTTTCCTTCAGTCTTAATGCATTTTTTTTATAGTGAACCCTGGTACAATAATGATAAAATCCTCATTTGTATCTGGTGTGGCAGAGAAAAAATTTTCATGATAGTTTATAAGGCCCATATTTTATCAACTAATAACTGAAATATAAACATAACCACAATCTAAAATTCATGGGGATTATATTTATAGTCCTCTAACATTTAGTGGCCAAAGGAACTCCTTATTTTTGGAATGATCCTGAAGTAAACCATAAGGTAATACCGATGGTGACCTCTGTCTTAGTGCCCTCACATTTTCTACTTAGCAAAAGTAGCGATAGAGTAGAACTGTGAAAGGTTTTGTCTCTCTTCCTGTGAAACACGGATCTTGAGGTTTTTCCCACTGTACATTCACAACAAAAAATATATTTTTTTGGTTTAGTTGTAAGAAAGTACATTTTCCAGAACAGCCAGGAACAGATGGATTAGGGCATTCACTGGTGATGTGAGAATTCTGAATTGTGTAAGAAATAATAATTAAGAGAATCTAACTGTCTCTGTCTGCTTTTCAGACTCCAAATCCCAAATGGAGAAGAAAGGCCTTTATTGAAGAATTCATTAAAAATCATGGGTACCAGTGGAAAGTTTGTTTTAATGAATTAACATTTATGGACAAGAATATTTCACTAAAAAGGTATAAAGCCAAATATAAGACTTTCTATTCTTTCTAGGCTGCTTGAAAGAAGATCACCATTTTCAATATTTCTTAACTTAAAAGATGACTGAAATTTAGAATAAAATGTCATAATCTAATACATCCATGGTGGGGGTAGAACAAGCAAAAATGTTAAAAATGGAACAATATGAAGCAAATAGTTGATTAAAGATACTCTGACCAACAATGGACATGTTTCCAGTCACAATTGAGTTCTAGTTCCAACAGAAATCAGAAACAGTTCCCTGGCAGTGAAATACTGTAGATCATATATTTGGGGGAGTGTTTGACGATTTGGAAACCTCTCCTCAGTTCATTCCTTCTCATTCCTGAGGACTGAAGTCTCATTACATTGAAGTTTCTTTTTTGCCTGTACCTTGCCAAAGACTTTGATTACCTCCTGCTCATCAGTGCTGTCCCGTTACCTGATGAGTGCTCTTACTGCTGGCTTTGTATAGGAATAATCATATCAGACTGAGCCGCAGTTCATTCTTACCTCTCTTCTTGACTGTATCAGTGGCTAAATCCTGGTGTTTCAGACAGTTAATCCCCATTGAAAATATTCTTGCTTAATTTATGGCACTATACCTGGAAGAAAGATTACTTGGGATGAATTTTGATGTCTTCAGTGTCTGTCGTGATGAGCCTATGCCTGATGAATATCGGTACACTAAATAGTGAATAAACTACATATAATCATAGTTTGTAATTCTTCTCCATTCATTTCCATTGATTTTATTCTTCTTCACAAATAAATAAATATATATGTAATATGTCAAACTAGATAGAAGGTGTATAGGATTTAACAAATGCCCTCCCTTCCCAGCTGTACCTGCACTGCGTTTTCCTTTGTAGTTATTCTGAACAGCCAGTGCTCTGAGGTGGAACAAAAATTCTGGTGCTTAACAAATAGTAATATTGTCTCAAGCTAATATTTAAATATATGATCTTAAGTGGAAAATAGAACTACAGGTTGAAATTAAACTGCATGATGATTTGCTATTGCTATTATTAGGTAGACTCCCTATTACTTCTTATGAAACACACTTAGTTCTCTTGTTGTGGGACAGGATGCCAAAATGAGATAATACTTTGCAAACTGGCTATTCATTCAGACTAACAAGCCTGGAATTTTTTTAAAGAACAAAATTTGACACACCCCTAGGAAAAGGTCAAATGCAGTGAACTATTTGTGCAAAGGGAAAAAAATAAATTCCAGAAAAATCAACCCAAACCATTCTAATACTTCCATAATTGTTCTTTTTGGTTTCCATACTGATTAATAAGGGCTATTTAACACAAAAATTTACTTGTCCTATTTGTCCACTACAGCTGGAATGAATAAATCATCCAGAAAACTTGTGTTACGTCACAGTATGTTTTGTAGTTATACTGCTTGAGCTCACCTCAAGATGTGAGAAATAAAGATCAATTTGCTGCTTAAACCAAAGAATATAAGGAGAAAACAGCCTCACTGCTCACTGTTCCAGGCACAAAACACCCTGTTTAAGAAAGAATGAGGCACGGCATTATCTCAAGGTTACAGTGTTGTCTGGTTAGTGAAATATTATGTCTTTTTGCTTTTGGTTTTTGCTTTTGCTCTTGCAATCCTGTTTGTGTAACTGCTGAAATCTAGCAAGTCGGAGAAAAAAAGGCTATAAAAGACAGCTTGAGCTACCTGAACTTTGCGAGTCTTCGTGAAGCTGCGACGTCCCGGCCACCCAGCACTGCATTTCTTTCCTATCTTAAAGCATTGCTTTCCTATCTTAAATAAACTTTTAGCAAATCAATTGAGACTTTGTCTTAATTCAACTATAGCAAATATACAGAAAAGCTGAGTTCAAACATCTTTCTGATTTATAGTACCCTGTTATGTATCTGGTTTGGATAAATTAGGGCAAATTGGGAAGCATTTGTACTTTTAATAACATATCTCAAGCTTGTGATGTGTCATACGGTGCCATTCATCTCTAGATCTCATATTAGCATAATTCCATTACATTGTGGAAGTTGACTTATTCATAGTTTATTATTTAGTTATAGTGTATTCAAGTCCTGTTAACATTCCAAATATTCCCAACTTAGCTTTTACTTCTTTAGGTTCTTCCCTGGCAGGTTGAGATGCAGTCTTCTCTAAAATGATATATCAAGATTGCCTTGCATTATTCTGCTGCTACAATTTGGAAATAGCAGTTCAAAGAACACTGGAAGATTTTACTATCAATGATGGCCAACCACACTTGACGTCCCTTCCAAAGCTCTAGTTCCAATTTGCTTGTTTCCAATTAGAGAAGAAAATAAAGAATGAGCAGGACCTGCTTCCCTTCAAACCCCACCCCCCCATCCGAAGATATGCATATAACGCAGACACTAGTAATACAGTAATTTTTAGTCAGTGCCATCTGCAATTGATCTGTGGCACTGCAAGCTTGCACTGCAACCCCCACACACTACCGAACTCTCTCTCCTTCCAGTCACACCTGCTGGTTTGCCGTACAGACCTATTCAACCCTACTGCTAGCAGATCATAGTATAGAATAAATTTATAACTACCCATAGAATCATAGAATGGTTTGGTTGGAAAAGACCTTTCAGATCAAGTCCAGCTGCAGCTGTCCACTACTAAACCTTATCTCTGGGCACTTCACCCACTTGTCTTTTAAACAGCTTCAGGGATGGTGACTCCACCACCTNTCGAGGTGCAGCCTCACCAGTGCTGAGCACAGGGGCACAATCACCTCCCTGCTCCTGCTGTTGGCCCTCTTGACCACCTGGGCACACTGCTGGCTCATGTTCAGCCAGCTATGAGCCAACACCCCCAGGTCCTTCTCTGCCAGGCAGCTCTCCAGCCACTCTTCCATAAGCCTGGGGATGCTGTCCCCCAAGCGCAGGAATCAGCACTTGGCTTTGTTAAGCATCATGCCCCTGTTGGCCTCAGCCCATTCAATCCAGCCTGCCCAGATCCCTCTGTAGCACCTCCCTAGCCTCAAGCAGATTGACACTTCCACCCAGCTTGGTGTCATCCGCAAACTTACCCAGGCTACACTCAACCACCTCATCCAGCTCATCGATACAGATATTGAACAGGACTGGACCCAACACTGAACCCTGGGGAACAGTACTTGTGATCAGCCTCCAACTGGATTTAACTCCATTTATCATCAATCTTTGGGCCTGGCCATTCAGCCAGTTCTTTACCCAGCAGAAGGTTTTTCTGTCCAGGCCAATTGCAGTCAGTTTCTTAAGCAGAATACTGTGAGAAATAACGACAAAAGCTTTCCTAAAGTCTACATACACTATATCCACAGCCTTTTTCTCATCCACTGAGGAGGTAACCTTGTCATATAAGAAGATCAGGTCATTTTGGCAGGACCTACTTTTCATAAACCCATGTTGACTGGACCTGATCACCTGGTTTTCTTATGTGTGCTGTATCATAGCACTCAGGATGACCTGCTCAGCAGGATGACATTCCTCAGCACTGAGGTTGGATTGACAGGCCTGTAGTTCCCTGGATCCTCCCTCCAGCCCTTCATGTAAATGGGTGTAACATTTGCCAGTCTCCAGTCAAGTGGAGCTTCCCCAGTTGGTCAGCACTGCTGACATATGATGGAAAGGTGTTTGATAAGCATCTCCTTCAGCTTACTCAATACCCTTGGGTAGGTCCTATCTGGCCCCATAGAGTTGTGAATGTCTAATTGGCCGAACAGGTCTCTAACCATTTCCTCTTGGATCATTGGAGCTTTGATCTGCTCTCTCTCCCTGTCTTCTGGCTCAAGAGGTTGAATATCCAGAGAACATCTTACAATAAGTACCTCAGCCTTATCCTCATCTTTTGTCACTAAAGTTCCCCCTGCATCCAGTAAAGGATAAAAATCCTCCTTGGACCTCCTTTTGTTTTTAGTAAATCTGTGCAAACATTTTTTATCATCCTTCACAGAACTGACCAATTTAAGTTCTAGTTGGACTTCTGATTTTCTCGCTGCATGATCTCATTTCATCCTTGTAGTTGCAGTATAAAAAGGATATCAAACTGTTGGAGAGTGGGAAGAGGAGGGCCACAAAACTCATGAAGGGTCTAGAGTGGAAGTTG
>VWPV01021898.1:3234-13600 GCA_013389885.1 Geococcyx californianus
AAGAAGTTCTTCAATGAGAGGGTGATTGGCCATTGGAATGCACTGCCCGGGGAGGTGGTGGACTCACCGTCCCTGGAGGTATTTAAAGGGAGATTGGATGAGGCACTTAGTGCCATGGTTTAGATGATGAGTAGGTGTTGGTGTTGGGTCACAGGCTGGACTTGATGATCTCAAAGGTCTTTTCCAGCCTTGTGATATTGAGATACTCTGTAACTTAAATTGGACTTACTTTATGGTTAATGAAGTCTATTTCTAGAAAAACAGAATTAAACCAGCAACACTAGATAATATTGTATAGAGTTTTGGGCCCCTCACTCCAAGAAGGACATTGAGTTGCTGGAGTGTGTCCAGAGAGGGCAATGAAGTTAGGGAAGAGTCTGGCAAACAAGCCTTAAGAGGAGCAACTATCAGAACTTGATTTGTTTAGCCTGGACAACAGCAAGCTGAGGAGAAATAGTATCACTCTCTACAGCTACCTGAAAAGAGATTGTAATGAGGTGGGTTCTGCTGTCTTCTCCCAAGTAACAAAGGATAGAATTAGAAGAAATGGCCTCAGGTTGCACCAGAGGAGGTTTTATTGTATATTGCCAAAAGAGCGGTCATGTATTGGAACAGGCTCCCCAGAGTTGTGGAGTCTCCATCCTTGGAGGATTTCAAGAAGTGTGTAGATGTGGCATTTCAGGACATGGTATAGTAGACGTGGTGGTGTTAGGTTGGAGGTTGGACTTGATAATCTTATAGGTCTTTTCCAACTTTAATGATTCTATGATAATTTATGACTAAACTTCATTAGCTCCTTTATTTCCCATTAGAGCAATATTAATCATAACAAAAATTGCCTTGAATAGTTCTATATCCATGTGTTCTGTCCAAGTGTTATAACAAAACGCTACTGCAGAAGCTCAGTAAAACATCTGACCAGAGTTAGGGGCTCTGTAGCCAGCATTGGGCATGCACGGTGACAGGTCAAATACTGTCCTAAATCACTGCGCCTCCACCAATGCCTGTGCACTGGATAACTGGTGACACAGAGGAGATGTATTTAGCCAGGTCTGATTGCTATAATGTTTTCTAAGATAGTAATATATGAAACTTTCTGCCATTTACTACTTAAAAATTTTAGTTTCTTCACTCAGAAGTCTTTTTAAGAAGGAAAAAAAGATATCAAGATATAATAGACCCTTTTGGGGGGTTATATGAATTTCCAGGCAGGGAATAGAAAGGAGTACAAAGAGGGAGGANGTAGGAAGCTTGTAAACCACCGTCAGCTCTCTTGGCAGGATGGAAATCAGTGATGAAAGCAGAAGTAGCATGCTAGATAGAAAGAATCTCCTGTGAACCTTATAGCTAAAAGAAAAGAACACACAAAAATGAACATTCTGTATGCACTTTTCCCTTTTCCTTAAAACCATATTAGTGTAGACAGGTTTTTTCTTTTCAGTTGATATAAAGAAAGATATGTATGAAACTAGTAACCTTCATTTCACTTAAATAAAATTTCTGAAATTTTTTCCTGCCAAAATAAGTGAATATTCCAAGTATATAAAATATCAAATTAAAATACGTAAAAAAGAATGGAGACTTAAATGACTATATTTAAGACATATAGGTAAAGCACATTCAGAGTGTTTATTCAGGCCACCTAGTTTTGTGTTGAGTATCAAGGGGAAGTTTCTTTCTAATAATTGTCATGTTTGATATCTTTGAGAAAAAGTGTTCAGAAGAAAGAAAACAACACAAAATTGTTATAAAACTCAGTTTAACCCTCTCATAATAATATCAAAGTCAACACAGAATTCTTTTGATTACTTAGCCATTTTCTTCAAAATAAACTTTGTAGATGATTTTGTCTCCTATAAACTAGCCATCCTTACAAGTAAACAAAAACCAGAAAGGAACATACGGCAAAACGGCAAAAGCAATCTGGAGGAGGGATCGGTGGATGGATGTTGAAGGAGGCAGATGCCTAATCTTTTAATCTTATTTTTTTTTTGTCCTTATTTCACTGTAGCTGCCTTAGATTGTTATATGAATGTATATTTCCTATTTTTAACAAAATATCATACCTAAATATTTGCATCTGTGAACATACGATCAGTTTGACAAAGAGCCTGTCTCTTCAGTTTTAATTTTAAGAGCAAATCTCATTGGGCATTGGGAAAATTTTGCTGTTACTCATTGAGATATAACTAACAAAATTAACCTCTAAAAAGTTAAAGCACGTATCAGAATGGGGATTGCTGTTTGTCTTAACAACGAATGTAATACAGCCCACAAATATGTGCATACAGAGCAGTGTGAGAAAGTCACTGTCTGCATCTGTACCATGACTGTTCAGCAGAGAGGATGTACGAGGAAACCTCACATAATGTTTCTCTTTCTTAGACTTTGAACTTTCACACTTGCTTCCCAAAATGACAGAAATTAAGTAAACTTATAAACTTATAATCAAGAGATTTCTGGTTAGTGGAGCGCACAATGTGTTTGGTAACATTTCATGTGCACACACAGGGCTTTCACACTTTTCTGTCCACACGCACACTCTTCTGCCTCTTGAAATTTTCCAAATTGCATCTCACACCTTAGACACTTTACCATAGAAAATGTCAAAATGCAGCATAATGCTCCAAACCAGTACTTTCAGCACAGGCTGTTTCATCACAAAATTTCAAACTAGTGCTCATAACCAACTCTGTAATTGTTTGTGACATGTCAATGAGCAAAGGCTTTGATAATTTTATTTTGGCAGCAAACAATAGTGAGGAATTAAGTTCATAAAACTTGACTTAATTGTAGATAAAACCCTGGCATACAATTGTATTGTATTTCAGTAGCCAATTAAAATGTTTACAGATTAGTCAACATCTATCCATCCAATTCAAATCATCAGTATAAAGTCTGCAATGGAAATTTTAAATAAAAATACATAAACGCCTGAAATTTTCAGTTGTAGAAAGCTGTTATCTGCTTCCCTCAGCTTAGCGGTCTGTCAGGATTTCTTTTCTGTACTACTGTACTCAAGAAAGTTTACATATTGCTTTAGAATTTGGTCAAATACTCAATTATTTCTGTAAATATTATAGTCTTGTAAAGGCAGCAATGTCATTAGATAAAACAAGACCTCATACTTGGCCCATATTTGCAATTCAAACTCAGTCTTTTTAAAATCTGTTTTGAGATTCTGAAGTGATCTGATAAAATCTCCTTTCACCTGATCCATATTGAGCAGCATTCAGAAGATCAGTTAGTCTTTTCTATTTGTAACAAAAAAACCAACAACATTCATCAAAATGTAAAGTCAAGAAACATAAAATCTCTAAAGGAAATAACTTGTTTGGAAAAAACACTTACTTTTTCATTAAATTTAATGTTTGCTGGCACAAGATATATTCTAAAGAATATTATATAGTTCATAAACATTATTTATAAGCGTGATTCAAATAAACTATATTATAAAAATGTACTTTTTTTAAATTTAATATGACAAATTTTAAGTAAAATATGTTTTACTTTTATCAGGTATTAGAACACCTGTCTTAAGCAGTGATTAATTTATGTCTTTAAGAGGCAAGATACTACTTCATTCAAGAAATAAAGCAAATACTAATGGAAAATTTTTCTAATGATCGTCTCATGATGTTCAACTTTCAGTCTTAGACACTGGACACTAGTACCTCAGAAGGTGCTTGGTTTGGTCTGGGGAAACTTGTAATGGTCCTGAGGTAACACCCTGCAAAAGCTAAATTATGGCAAAATAAAAACAGCAGGGCATTTTTGTTCAGGTTTTGGGAAAACATATTGTTGCTGCATAAGACAATAAAAAGAAATCAGTTTTAAATTTCTGGACCTACAGTTTGATATGCATCAATATTAAAACACAAGGAAAAATCCTAACCTGCACACTGTAAAGGCTTCATGTTTTATGTTTATTAAGATAAAAGTTGTTCTGCCCCAAGAACATCTTATAATCAAAGCAATGTAAGGATTGATAAAAAAGTGTATTTTACACTCCCACTTTGTATTGAACTAAAAATCCACATTCATGTACTATGTGCTGCTGTTTGCAGAAAGGTAAGCAACATATCAGCTGTTTGTCAAGATTTTTCAGTGTGGAAAAAAGTGAATATTCCATAGATTAATTTCTAAAGAAAGCTATGAGTGCATGTCCCTTCTTTTTATGAATAAGTATTTCTAAAGGAGTAGCACCTCCACTCAGAGGTGTGTCATGATAAGACAAAACTTCCAACTCTACGCAGATCCCATGCACGTGAAAGATGCATTTGTGCATCCTGGGTGCCCCCTACTCCCAGTTCAATCATGTCTCTGGTCCAATACCAAAAAAAGTATGAATTTTTAACTTTTCCTATTCACTGCTACAGAAAACCAACACTTCCCTGGAACTGGAAAGAAGAAGACTGCACCAGGACAGCTAGAGCAAAACAAGCAGGTCTGCATGATCATGGTGAAAGTAGGAGCTGAGCTTTTGCCTATCCGATAGTAGGAGCCCAGCAGTTTCCTTTGCAGGGAGTAATAATCAGCTGGTTTGATCCACGTTCTGCAAATAAAGAGGTTATTCATTTAGTCCATCGGAAATTTTTTAAATAAAGCTAATAAACTAGTTGGAGAAGGAAAATGAACAGGTCTTAGGTTCAGGCTAGCCATCCTGCACAGCCCAGGATATTTATCTTGCTTCATCCCTATTTCAGTTCCGGACAAAGGGATTGAGTGCACCCTTAGTAAATTTGTGGATAACGCTAAGCTGGGTGGAAATGTTGGTCTCCTTGAGGGTAGAGAGGCTCTACAGAGGGATCTGGATAAGTTGGATCAACAGGCTGAGACCAATGGGATAATGTTCAATAAGACCAAATGGTGGGTCCTGCTGCTGGGTCAAAACAACCCCATGCAGCACTACAGGCTTGAGGAAGAGCAGCTGGAGAGCTGCCTGACAGAGAAGGACCTGGGGGTGTTGGTTGACAGCCAACTGAACATGAGTCAGCAGTGGCCCAGGTGACCAAGAGGGCCAGTGGCATCTTGGCCTGTAACAGCAGCAGCAGGGAGGTGACTGTACCCCTGTGCTCAGCACTGGTGAGGCCGCACCTTGAGTACTGGGTTCAGTTTTGGGCCCCTCACTACAAGAAGGACATTGAGGGGCTGGAGCATGTGCAGAGAAGGACAACAAGGCTGGTGAGGGGGCTGGAGAACAAGTCCTACAAGGAGAGACTGAGGGAACTGGGTTGTTTAACCTGTCTACAACTGCCTGAAAGGAGGCTTTAGCAAGGTGAGCCTTTGTCTCTTCTCCCAAGTGACAGGTGATAAGAGGAAATGGCCACAAGTTGCTCCAGGGGAGGTTAAGACTGGACATTAGGAAACGTTTCTTCACCAAAAGGGTGATCAGGCATTGGCACAACTGCCCAGGTATATGGCTGTGTCACCATCCCTGCAGGTATTCAAAGGATGGATACATGAAACCCTTAGGGATATGGTTTAGTAGTGGACAGGTATGGCTGGACTTGATGATTTCAAAGATCTTTTTCCAAACAAGCAGTTCTGTGATTCTATGATTGTTTCCTCAAAATGATGGTGCCTTCTGTATATCCTTCCAAGAACTCCAAAGTCAAAACTTCGTTTGACTCTGAGATTGTAGAGCATCCTACATACAGAGGCTCATTCCTGCCTTGTGGCTTTCATCATGAAAAGGAAAGCAGTAGAAAATAGAAAGCAATTTTGTGGGACTTAAAGCAACATTTGGATTGAACTTCTCTTGGAATATTTGGGAACACTATAAGGATCTTGTAAATTGTTTCTGTTGACTAACGGACTCAAGTGTGGCTTGTTAACTTCACCCTGGATATTAAGAAGTAAGTAGGCTTCCTTCAGCAGCAAGAAGTGGTAGAAAGAGAATAAGAAAAAATCTGCTAGCAGTTTATAAAGTGTAATAATTTGAAGGGGTCAATATATGGATTTACACACATAAAAGAAGTAGCCACCTCTAAAATTGCTCCTTAGAAGGAATAATGCAATAAGACAATCACGTAAAAAAGGCACAGGGTATTTGTTTTCTATTCATCTACAACTTAGGAAAAAAAGGGTACCAAAAGGCAAAATATACTCAAATAGTTTTAACATTAAATAATACCAAAAATGAAGATCGTAAGAAAAATTCTGAATGGTAATAAAAAAGTAATATCGACCTAAATATGAATATCTTAAAATAAAGAATAGATGATGGATAATTCAAGAATTCAATGTACTTTGAAAAGTAACCTTTGCATAAGATCTATTTGTCGAGATTTTTTTCTATTTTTCCAGATTTTGAACACATTCAAAAAAAAAAAACAACCAGAAAGCACACAAAGTACACATATTTGCCTACAAGTATTCAGAGGGGGGGAAAATTCTGGTAGGTATTACATACACCTATGATATTTTTATTACACCAAAATAATTGTGAATCCAAGCAAAATGTAGCCATTTAACTTTGTTGAAAATCATAGCACCATACCTATTACTACTTTGCATATTTAGCTTCCTCTACATGGATGTAACTCAGGAGCACTCTATATTTTATGTATCTTTGAGTGATGATTGGTAGATCAATTAACTATAATTGAAAGTAAAAATCACAGCCTGTTTTTAAATACCAAAAATGCATTTCATAAGTAGTGTTATATTTGTACAGTCAATTTCAAAATAGCTGAGATATTGGGTAGTGAAATATCATTATTGCTCAGGACTGTGTTTTATTGTTGCTTAGATGGCTATGATACAATGACTATACGCCTCTACAAATCACTAGGAGAAACAGAAATTATGAAGCTTTAGGTTTAACTGAAGGATGAGAAAAAAAACCTCTGCATAAACTTTTAGAATGGGAAACAGAAAAAATGGATTTCGTGTTAATGTGTCACAGCTGATTTTGCAAGACATCAAAACATTCCGTGTTGTCCTTTATTGGTTGCAATAAGCCGTAAAACATTACTTATAAGACAGATTTTATTTATAATTGACTACAGGATTTGTATATCAGGCAAAACTGTAGGATGACATACTAAAATAATAGCTGTTGGGGGGGAGGTTTCAGCTACCCTATTTTAAATTTTGCTTAGTGCAGATATTTTATTCATAAATGATGGCACAATCTCCTCATGGCAATTTTCTGAGGTAGTACTTCCTTCAACTCTTACACAGAAGAAAGGGTTAGACTCAGAGAAACATTTGTGAGAATGGTTTTATAGCCTTAGGGTAGTGGCAGCTAGTGGTTTCTGCTCTGTGGAGGTGTTCCTTTCCTATTCAATACACACAAGCATCTTCAGGGATGTTCTGACAACACAGTGTTCCTTAAAAGCAGATAAAGCTATCATTGAGGCATAACCCTTCCCCAGAGAGCATTAGTGCAAGAAAAGATTATTTTGGCTGGTGAGATGGAACAGTAATTGAGTTGCTACCTTGTTTTATAAAATTAATAGAATCTCTTGTGTTAACTACATTTTTCAGTACCTTCAGTGCCCTGCCTGATTATCCACTAGCTTTTCACATTGCAGATTTAAAACCAATTTTTTATTTTCCAGCACCTGGAAGAATTAGGCTGAAAGTATGTTTTATACCGTGTAATTTTATTCTAGAAATAGAACATTTAATTTCTCCCTTACACTTAATGCATATCTTGAAATCATGTCTGTTCATCACTTCCAGATCCTCAGACATGTGTATGAATAAATCAGCATATCATTAAGTATAGGTGGAAAGAAGAAATACTTGGCAGAGGTCTCCATTTTCACTGGAGGTGAAGTATGACTTTCAGCTGAGTTTCCATTAGAAGTGGTTTTCTTCCTACTGGTATTAATTGATCAGATTGGAATCTACTTGAGGAATCATAATTTGTAATTGTCTTTCCTTCTAATATTTGAGATGAAGTAAGAATTTCTTTTCCTAGCTACTATGAAAATAGATATTAGAAAATTCCTGATTATAGGAGCTGATTTTGTGTTTCAGCTGAGAATCATCCTGGCTCTTTCTCCACAGGTAGCTGACCTATTAGTTACAACTGTTCTTTTTATGTGGAATCCATTGTAACCACACACCCTTTACCATCTCAAAGCTGAGTTTACAAACCAATATACAACATGTACAATTATAACCTTAATTTGGTATTATGTTAATCTATTTGAAGATGAAGTTACATCTGTTGAGATTTATGTCAACAGATTCTTTCCCATCATTTCACATTAAGACTCATTTGTTGAATTTACTAAAACTTTATTGATAGAAAAGAGATACAATATTTATTAAAGGTTCTCTCATTTGAAAAACAAAACAAAACAAAACAAAAAAGTTAGTACTGTTATTGTGTTGTTTAAGATACTTACTAAAAATCTCTTGTGATGAGGGACAAGATGATTATTCAGGCAAAAATGCGGAAGGTTTCATGCTACCTAAAATCTATATAGATTAAGATGCTAGTGCTGAACTCTAAGCAATATAAGGCCTAATCCTCTAAAGGGTTGTTCCCTGTAATCACTTTTTAATTGGATGTGACAGCACACTGTTTTTCAGGCCAATGAGTTAACAGTACCTTGTATTCCATCTCATGGAAACTCAAATGTGTTCTGTAGATAAACCAGCTCTAGCCAAACATAATATAACAAGCATTGTAATGAAATTAACTCTACATGTTACGCCAAAAGCTGACACATACTTGTTTTGGGCAAGGCTTGCTTGCACCTACTCAAAAGAGTGAGCTCACATATGCTTGTTGTCTATTGTCATGTTTTGTTGTGACTCCCATAAGACCCTTCAGAAATATCTTCTAAACTTATCTGCATTATCTAGTCTGGAAGAGCCCATGTTGATTGCAGTCAAGGTGCAGAAGTAAAAAACTGTACCAGCTCCTGTTCTTAGCGGTTGCAAACTTCACTTTGTTGGAATTTGCTTCACCATGATTCTGCCTGATTTTAGTTTGTATTATTGTTACTTTAATTTTCCCTAACTTGAACATTTTTGATAATAAATTTAAGAAAAAAATTTCCCTTTCTGCTCATTTGTAAAATTGTATTAGTCATCTTAGTGAAAACTTTCAACATTTCCATGCCTGGAACACCTCATCCTTGGAGGTGTTCAAAGAGAATTTGGATGAGGCACTCAGTGACATGGTGTAGCTGACAAGTAGGAGTAGGTGTAGGTAGCAGGTGTAGGTGTTGGGCCATAGGTTGGACTTGATGATCTCAAAGGTCTCTTCCAACCTTATGATACTGTGATACTGTGGTGTACTGAAGCTGGGCAGAGGTCTGAAGCAGATCTTGATCAACAAAATCCATTCTTATTTGGTCTAAAATAATTCTTAATTTATTGAAGATGGTAAATAGTTATGAAAGACCTATTCTTTTGAAAGACAAATTCTCATGTAACCCAACTGTATAGTCAGTTGGTTTAAGATGGACATTATCTACTATTGTTTTCCTTTCTGCAGAGTTATGGACGTTAGGGAGTTTTACATTTACATACATACAGTTCCTATATGAACATAGCAGCCACCCGACAGAGTTGAGTTACAAAAATCAGGCAAGGATTCTTTAAGTGTTTACTATTAGAGTACAGAAAAACTTAACGGAATGACAATGGAAGGAAAATTCTGAAACACTTGGCTTTTAAAAATCACTAAGCCTGATGATGCAGATGAAATTTTGCTTATGTTAATGAATTTGAGCATATTTAAGCCTGCCTAGAGGAAAAAGTAGGATCCAGTTTTTGTATAATTTGATTAGTAGAAGTTGTCAATACCTTAAAGTTTCTTGAAATACTGTGCCATCGTTCTAACTGCCTGTTATAAGTTCTCTTTAGACGTACAGTACATTAAATTCTACATCAAGCCATGTTCAAGAAAAAGGATTGACTTGTGGCAGTGTGGGCTTTATCAAATTACAGCTGTTAGTGAAACAAAAACAGTATTTTTGCATATTTTCTTTAAGTAATCACCTTTATTATTTTATGTGAGAGTTGCTCATATTTTGTTTGTAGGTCTTTGAAGAGATATGATGTACAAGGTACTAGGCACTTTATTGTTATAATGAAAAAGTATAATGACAGTATATTCTTTAGTTTAGCAAGCTTTCAGTCAAAATGTATGGCAACAAACAATGATTGTCGATCTGCTAGAAGGTAGGAAGGCCCTACAGAGACCCTGACAGACTGGATAGATGGGCGGACTCCAATAGCATGAGGTTTAACAAGTCCAAATGCCGGGTCCTGCACTTTGGACACAACAACCCCATGCAGAGCTATAGACTGGGTGCAGAGTGGCTGGAGAGTAGTCAGGTGGAAAGGGACTTGGGAGTGTTGGTGGACAGGAAACTCAACATGAGCCAGCAGT